>JADLZL010004080.1:0-39354 GCA_015844335.1 Chrysopogon serrulatus
AATAACTTATCTCCAATCAAATTTGTTTTAAATTTGAATCTATTCTATACGATTCGAACTACTACTATATCACTAACTCACCATATCAAAAGTTTGAACTGAAAACTGAAAATCACACCTTCATTTCACATTTAAATCAATCTAGAAGTCTTTCTAAATTTGATGTCTACATCAACATTTGGAGAGTCATTTAGTATGTAAAAGTTATTTTCTATATCTGTAACAACGAAGGGTAGGGTGGTTGGGCATGAGAGACGGCGAGGAGGAGGCAGTGGCGGTGGGAGGCCTAGGGTGGCGGTGCCCTAGGGGTTGAGAGGGTGGCGTGGGCAGCGGCAGCGTGAAGAGGAGGGATAAGAGAGGTTTTTGCCTAATTATTTTTCTTACTAGAGAAAATATACATGAGAGAGTGTTTGGATGGTGTGGAAAAAGTTTTACCTGCGTTACAATGTGGAATGTCGGAGGATGTCGGAAGGGATTTCGAATACTAATAGCAAGTATAGCGACTCGTCAGAAAACCATGAGACAAATTTTTTAAGTATAATTAATCTCGCTATTAGCAAATGTTTATTGTAGCAAAGACATCGTCAAATCACTGACTAATTAAATTTTAAAGATCTGCCTCGCAAAGTTATCGTGAATCTGTGTAATTAATTATTTTTTTGTGACTACATTTAATACTCTACGCTGAGCTACATTCATTTTATTGCGACAAAACTTTGCCCCGCCTAATCCAAACAATCAATAACTTTAGACTTGAGATTAGTGTTCGGGTTCATTTTACAATATCTTAGTGCACACTTCATAACTCGTATGAGACAAATCCGATGGCTTGATATTTATCCAATGATCACACTGTCATGCCATGCGTTTCAATTCTCTTGATTGTGTCTAACGCAGCCAAACACAAGGAATCAATAATGCGACATAAAGTAACATCAAACATCCAGATAAAAAATAAATTTGGTCAAATCATCCACGACATTCAATTATGAGACGCATTGGTATTCCATCACTCAACATTATATTTGTACAATTGTACTTAGATTTAGTTTAAGCTCCAGATTCAAAAAATCTCAAATTTTCAAACCCCAAAACAAAATCACATGGAAAAGTACCGGTGTCGCCTTTAACTCATCCACCTACTATAGACACAGTATCATGAAAAATTTGATCGATCATAATTCATAGAGAAGTTACTTCTGCCGGTGGCATCTCCCTGGCTCGTTAGCTGCCGCAGACCTGTTTTGTTGCTCTGGTATTAGAGGCTTTAGTTACTTGGGTTTCAGGCTGAGGTTCTCGTGTTTTGTCATGATCAGTTTACAGAACCTGTAACATGGGGTTTTAGAACCAATTGTCCAAATCACAGTGTCATACTCAGATTGATGCAAGAGAAAGCTGCTTTGACAATGAACCGGTCAAGTGTTTCAGCTTTCTTCTTCAGATCCGATATGAGAAGCACAGCTTGGCTAGGGCATCCTGCTGCTAGTTCGTCTTCTTAACCAGTTCTAAGCTTCAGAGTGCTATTCCACGGCTGGTGTCGGGATGCATATATAGTACACAATCCTACTCAAACATAATAACGTATTAGTAGTGCAACTATCTTTTCAAAATTGGCAAGTGCAAACTACGGCAAAAAAATTATCTAAATTTTTCTCAAAAAATTATCTAAATTACCAAAAACATTGCATTATAGATGATATGATAATACACAACCTTATAAAATATCTTGTCCTAACTCGACTTTTTTGTGAGATATAAAATAACAAATTTAAAGTTTTAAAGCCGTCCAAAATGATTTGTTAGAAATTTGTTATTTTTATATCTCACAAACGAAATCAAGTTTGGACAAGATATTTTACAAGGTTGTGTATCATATCATCTACATGTGTGATTTGTTCGGTAAATTTAGATGACTTTTTTTACCGTAGTTTACAAGGGTTTTACGGGAAGTTAGTTTGCATCTCATGAAAGAATACATCATGTTTCTCAGATACTTTTTGGTCATTGGACAAAGCAGCCTTTCCAAAAACTGTTAACTGACCACCAGTTATTAAATGATCCATGTGGGAACCCGTTCTGTCCGCTCCTGTACCGTGCCTCAATAGTATCACCAAATCACCAATTTGCAATTGAAGAGAACTTTGTCTTGTGTCATCTAATCGACAAACGTGAAAGAAGAGGTCTGTAGTTCGGTGCATATATGAATACCCCTTCTCTTCCAGTTTAGAAATAGACTCCTTTTTGAAGAATAAATTACCTTGTTTGCTTGTTTCTATTGGCTTCCAATTTAGAATTCAATTGCTTAAATAAATATTCAAATTCATCAATAAACTGAACACGTGCACCCTGCCTAATTCTTTCAAAATATGAACTGAACAAAACATCATCAGACATTAGTTATCAACGTAGATGAAAACTGAAAAAAATAATAATAAAGTGAGCCTACATTATAGTGAACACCTTCTGTTACTCCCGGTGATTTTATATGGCGCAGAACAGGCTAAAGACTTATGTGAGCCATCTCGTGGTGGAAGCGATCTTCTGATTGGGTGGTCACTCATTGGCGTTAAACACGCAGCCCACCACATTTTTGTCTACCACGCGGTGCCTCCAAAATACGGTAGATCCTCCTCTACTCGAAGGCATCCACAGCGTGGTCGAAGTCCGGGCTGTCCTGGACGTCCTTTCGAAATGCACCACTGTCAGAAACTCATCGACCCTGCCAGCCCTCCTTGCCATCCCCAAGCCCCTGGAGGATCGTCGGACCCAGAATCACTTTTTTGTCGTCCCTAGAATCGCGTGAACATCGGAAGATGCCGCGAAGGACGCAACCTCATATTGAAGACATGAAGGACGATATTGGATTCGAGATAAAGGCACAGGTGAACTTGAGTCTTAGTGATATTGGGAAGGACATGAATGTGTTGCAGGCAGATTCGATATTTTGATTGATTGGTTCGGAGTTGGAGAGACGAGAACAGTAGCCATACTGGCACGTCTCCTACTGGCATACACATAACGCGTTGGGGTCCTGCATTGTCGCCACGGCATTGCCCCATGGGCTATGCTCAAAAGCTTCTGAGCCGCCTCTTGTTGTGCACACTTGAAATGTGTCAATATCCCTATGTGTATGTCTTTGAATATAGTTGGAACGTAGTCCAAATGCCAATCTACGGACTCAGAACTGGGGAGAGATCGAGGTCATGAGTATTATGGAAAGTTTTGTTTGTTCGAACCCAATCATGATTTACTGTTGCTGAATCTATACCTGAACTAAGTGGATGATTGGGCTGGACAAAAAATTAAGTTGGCAGAATCAAAAAATTAAGTTGGCAGAATAGGTAACCGACTCGATTGGACAAAAAATTTTATGGCATAAAATTTGCCTCTTTAATATACGTGCCCCTAGTATTTATAGTCAGAATCAGACTTAGCATACAAATAAGGTGGAGGAATCCTTATCCAACACGAATTCTCTCTTTTCCCAATGAATTTACTAACTTCCATCCTAAATTGATAATAAATACTAAAAAGATAGTCGGGGGGATGTAAAAGGAAGGCGCAGTAGGCCAAGCTTTCTCCTCCAAGGCTTGCGGCTCCCTAGGGTAGGCGGCCTGCCCATCTTGGTGGCAGCAAGGGCTGCGGCACCTCTTCGGCAGCAAAGAGGGGCAATGGTGCCCGCCTTTGGGCCCTACCAGCCCGTTTATTTCGATCATGCAGTAATAGTCCACACTGGGCATGTGACAATATCTTTGTACCCACCAATTATATCTTTTTCACACTGTATATAGCCATTCTTGCTTGTCATCTTTGACTAGCAAGAAATAGGAATATAGAGGAGGTTTATATTTAGAGATCAATTAGAGAGACTAGAAGGATAGTTTTCACCAAATCTCTATTCATGTAAATTAAGAAGAATATCGAGTCTTTTAGAGATACACTTGCACCTTATAATTTACTAAAATTAAGTAAAAACTCATTTGAGATGACTTATTTTAATAGATTAAGTCCGCTTTTGCCCCCTCAACTCTTAACTTAGTGTAATTTTAACCCCAACTATAAAACCGTCTAACTTTGGCACCTCAACTATTTTAAACCGTTTAATTTTGACCTCAGAGCTATCTGAAAACCACTTCAAGCTGCCTCAAGATCAAATTTGAATGGTTTTAATAGTTGTGGTGCCAAAATTAGAAAAAAAAAAAAAAAAGCAAGAGTTAAGGGCAAAAATGAACAAAATATAGTACTTTCATTTTTCATATTTATTTATAACTAGGTAGCATGCCCGTGCGTTGCTTCGGGACAGTAAAATTTTTGTATTAAAAACATACGGATCACACGATAAGATAATAATACTATGACATTAAATATGAATATTTAAATAATATTTAATCTACGAGGCAAAGTTTGTGAAATTACCACTGGACAACTGAACTTTAATACTACACAAAAGTAATGGACCGTTAAACTTGACACACACAAAAAGAAAATCTATTCGAGTAGCTCTGCATTTTGTCATTGCACCACGAAATGACGAAAGTAATGTCACCTGCATGCATTAGAGAACGAGGCGTGCGGCTGTGGCATAATAGAGAACGAGGCGTGCGGCGGTGGCATTTCTTGATGATTTAATTTGAGATTGGATGTGTGTTGTACTTGATTCTGGCGGTGGCATTTCTTCATGACATAAAAAATAATAAAGATATACACACACCAGTTCTGTTCTTATCGTTTTAACGTGTCATAATATTACTAAAAAACAGCCTCATAATTCAAGCAATGGTATTTTTTCCATGCCAATGTTTTTTTCAAAAGTTCTTTCATTGAAGTACAGATATACATACACCGGGACTCAACTAAAGACACGGTAGTCCGCGACCCCACAACTTTGCGTCTCCAACAGCTAAATTTGATGTTTAGTTCCCCAAATATTGTGCGGCTTCCATTATGTTGTAAACATAGAACTCCAAATATCTCATCCATTACGGGGAACTGAAGCCAATCAAGCAGCTGGTTCAATTCCTTGGAACTGTGCAAACAAAAACCATATCAATATTAAATATTAAAAGTGACTCATAATTTAGAACTTGTCCCTTTCTGACAAAGATTATGGAAATCAGCATCACAGCCATTGGATAGACATGTAATTGGCAAGCATTGTAAGACAAAATGATGCTGCTCTTCATTCGCCCTACATTGAAGGGTTGCCAAATAATATACAACTTAAAGGAAGAACAATTATAAGTAATAAACCAAAAATATTGAAACATTATATGGGGGACCCATCACTTTTAATTTGCTCTCACAAAGTTTCTCATTTAAGTTCTAAAGAGAGAGCAACCATTATGATTTCCCAGGAAAACATATGATCCAGCACAAATTTTTGTCGCACGAAGAGGTTGTCCACCTTTTACTCTTTTTATTAGTTGTGAGAGATGAGGGATATTAGGTCGTTATATGTTAATTTTCAGTAGTTTTTTCACAGGCAAGTACATGATCATCAAATTGTTCATGTAGTCATGTCACCTTACGACACAGCAAAATAAAGAATGTTTTCTTATTTCTTTCTTCTGAAGTCATAAACCACTTCCATAATGACAAATTAATTTAACAGATTAAACAAGGGACAGGTTACTAAACATTTCCACTGCAAGAAAAAAGTGCTAATGTGTTTACCTTGGGAAGGGAAAATGGAACATCAAGTAGGGGCTCCGGCCCCTCCTGTTCCTTTTTTTAAAAAAAAAATGGACATGAAGGTTCATCAGCCCGAGGTTTGTTGGAGTGCACTAATTGTGTCCTGTGCAGCTCTGATGTCATAGTAAGACACTGTAACAACTCCACGGCTCTTGCAGGATGTGTGGAATGTCTGTATGTCACCATATTGCTGTAGGTCCAAATGAAGAACAATACTTACCAGGTGAAAATCAATATCAAGAGAGAATGATGGAAAAATTGAAACATGAAACTATGAGACTCAGGCACTCATTAGCTGTTCATGCTGCTATCCTGAAACTAATGAGTGGAATGAGTGAAACTGCAAATCAGAAATTTCTTGATGTAGTTTCATTCAGAAAAAATCTAGATGTAGTTGGACTGGTTGCGGTGCTTAAATTCAGGACTGATGGCAACACTTTTTGAAAACCAAATCTACCAGCATTTATATATATATATATATATATATATATATATATATATGATCCTAACATGGCTGATGAACCTTGATGTCCAATTTCTAAAACTATCAATAGAGCACCTGGAGTCTGCCAAATCTACCAGCATTTATATATCCATTTCCACTCCACAAGCTATTTCTAATCTGACAATAGCCAAAGGTCTACTTTAAGTTAAATACAAATGGAGCACCTGGAGTTTGCCATGAAGCAGCTTTGGTCATGTTATTGTTGGCCCTAAACTGATCCCAAGGTGAGCAAACCCTGCTCACCTTTCTTCTCACTCCCTGCACCAAGGAGGAAGAAGAGCCTTGAGCTCAATTACACACTCACACTCACACTATCCACGGTTCAGCAGTGGCTGAACCTGAAACACTGAATATGGTGGCAAATGAACTGCCTTTTCCCATTGCATTGCAAGTGTATAAATACTAGAAGTCTACCTACTACAAGGTACATAAGGTATGGCTGGGTACAGCCTGGGTATGGCTGAGTACAGCCCCTCTACTCTAGTACTATTGCATACATCACCCACTACCAATTTGTGATGATGCTAAAATACCAACTACTGTACTGCAATGGCCTATTGCCATGCTGCTACAGCTGACCACTAGCTGGTCTTTGAGTGATGAACATGACAGCAGGAGATTATATGTAACAATCCTTCCCCTAATCCTACTGCTGTCCCTGAACCTCCTCCATGCCAATCAAGCTCCTCAGCTCACGAGCGAAAGACGCCCAAGTGACTTGGTGAGGATGTCGGCGGTTGCCGCCCGGTCTCGGCGAACTTCGATGACAAGCTGCCCACCATCGGACGCAGTCCCGCAGGAAGTGAAACTTCACGTCGATGTGCTTGCTCCGATCATGGAGCACTGGATTCTTCGCCCAGCGCAATGGCGGCTTGTTATCCACCTTGGCGCCGGGCGGCTGAGCCTCAACGCCTGTGAGCTCGCTCAGCAACCGGGCGCAGCCAGACTACACGGCATGCCGCGGTGGCCGCCGCGGCGTACTTCACTTCACGCGTCGAGGCGCCACCATCTTACGCTTCAACGACTGCCGGGCAATTGGTGCTGCGCCGAGGAAGACAAGCACTCGGAGGTGCTCGGCGTCCATCCACGTCGCCCGCCATGTCTGCATCGCTGAAGGCCGTGAGCCCCGGCTCACCCTCCTTTGCCTTGGTCGGCGGCGCCGAAGACCGTCATTTGGAGCTTTGCCGCGCTTAGGGGAAGGCGATGGCCTGATCCACCGTGCCCTTGGCGTAGCGCGAGGCCGTTTCACCGCCCGTCCGGTGATCTTCCGTGGATCCTCCATGAACCGGCTCACGTATCCTACCGCACCGCGCGCGATGTCGAGGCGGGTGTGGTGAGCAGCGCAGCCGCCCGGCGATGCTCTGTGGCGTGTCCCGTCCACCTTCTCCGCCGTGCTACGCTTGGAAGCTTGATCCGCTCCTCCATTGGGGTCGCCATCGGCTTCTGATCCGCCATGCCAGCCCGCTCCAGCAGCTTTAGCGCATAGGCGCGCCCAGCGTGACCGGTCCTTCCCTGCCTCACCTCAATGCCGAGGTAGTAGGAGAGGCGCGCCAAGATCGCTCATCTTGAACCGTGCCGCCATCTCCTTCTTGAATCGGCGATGTCTTGCTCCGGGCGCCCGGTGGCGATCAAATCGTCCACGTACACACCGGCGATGAGCTCTCTTCCTTCCCCGTCGTCGTGTGTACAACGCATGCTCGATGGCGCACCGTGCGAACCCGAGCTCCGCCATGGTGGCGTCGAGCTTGGCGTTCACGCCCGGAGGCTTGCCGTAGCCCGTAAGAGGCCTTCCGAGGCGGGGAGAACCTTTGCGCTCGGCTCCCTCGACAATGAAACACAGCGGCTGCTTGGCGAAGCGGTCTCCGCCCAATCACCGTTGAGGAAGGCGGACTTGGCGTCGAGTGATGAACCCGCCGATCCTTAGCCGCCCCTTGGCGCCAGCCCGGCTTGGCCCGGACCCGACTCCATCGCGCTACCAGCCTTGAAACACCTCAATGTCGTCCCTGGCTTGGCCCCCAGCCCCAGGAGCCGGGCGCCTTGTGCTTCACCACCGTGCCATGCGGCGTCCTTCTTCACCTTGTAGACCCATTTTGAGTCCAATCGGCCGGCATCCGGCCGGGCGGATCGACAAATCCGAGGTCTGATTGGCTTCAATCGGCGCATCTCCTCCGCATCGCCTTCCGCGAGGCAGCATCAAGCTGCGGCCCGCGGCAAGCGAGGCGGCTCCTCTGTGACTCATCGGCGGCGGCTTCAGCGTCGTCGGCCCGCGCCCGTTCCGCCCGGCCAGGCGCTGCCGCTTCAGCCCGTGGCGTTGTCCGCCCCGCCGAGCGGACCTCCTCCCGCTTCATGGTAGGGCGTCGGCGAATTCCGTCAAATTGCTCGGAGGAGGCGAATTCGAGGCAGGTTGCCGGTGGAGTCCTCTCGGCCCGGTGAAGATCCCGGCGAACGGCCGGGGAGTCTTTGTCTTTCTTGGGGGGTTGCGGGCTCTCTGCAGCGTCGGCCCCCGGCGCTGCTTCCCGATGCGGTATGACCCATCTCCGCCCGCTGTTGTGCACCTCCCCGCCATGGATGACGAGCCGCTCGACGACAGAAAAGCGCCCGATCCCGCTCGCGCCGCCCGCTTCCCCGGCGGCAAGGCGAATCCCACTTCAAGTAGCCTCGTCGAAGATGGCGTCGCGAGACACCACCACTTTCCCACCGGCGGGGTCGTCTGGCCGTCACGATGGACTGGCCCCTCCTCGTAGCCGAGGAACACCATCTTGGTGCTCACGTCCTCGACTTGCCGGCCCCGGCTTGGTGGTCTTGACGTGGCAATTTGTTGGAACAAATCTCGGGATTTGGGGCAGATTTTCTATTTTCATTAGCCCCTGCCAAAATGGCAGTTTTTGGGGATACATATAGGCATCTTCTTGAGAGCCAAGTAAAGGGGTAAAACAGGGAAACTTAGGTGCTAAGCAAGGTAAAGATAAGGGTGGGGACACAGCCACCAATTACACTAGGTAAGCACTAGACTTAGTCTATCAATCTCCCCTAAGGCTTGTGCGTTGCCTCCGGGTGGATTCGAGCCATCCCAATCTGATGCAAGCTCACGGAACTTGACTCGCCCGAGGGACTTGGTGAGGAAGTCAGCGAGCTGATCCGAGGTGTTGATGTACCCAGCCTTGACGCTCCCCTCCTCCAAGCAGCCCTCGATGAAGTGGTACCTCACTCGAATGTGCTGCTGCGTTCGTGGAAAACGGGGTTCTTCGCCAATGCCAAGGCAGACTTGCTGTCCACTCTCAGCTGCACCGCTTCGGCTTCCCTCCCAAGGAGATCACCCAGCAAGCGGGCCAGCCAAAGCGCTTGTGTGGAAGCGGTCGTGGCAGCGATGTACTCCGCCTCGCAGCTCGACAAAGCCACCACCTGCTGCTTGATGGACTGCCAGCTCACGAGACACTTGCCGAGGAAGAATAAGCGTCCAGCTCGTGCTCTTTTGCTCGTGTCGATGTCGCCGGGCGTGGTCGCTGTCGCTGTACCCAATGAAGTGCGCTGCTCCGGGGCACCTCGGGTAGCGCAAGCCGTAGTCGGAGGTCCCCGAGGCGTGGCGGAGGATCCTCTTCACGGCCCTGCTGGTGCTCCGTCGTCGGTCGCTGCATGAACCGGCTGGCGTAGCCCAGCGGCTTAAGTCCGGGCGTGTGGGACGAGGTAGCTTAAGACTCCCCAACAATGCGCCGATCTTTGCGTCGCGTCCACCTCCTTTGCCGTGCTCTCGGCTCGGCTTCAGCTTCTCCTCCCATGGGGGGTGTGAGCTGGGTTGCAGCCGGTGAGGCCACCCAACTCGACGATCCGCTTGGCGTGGCGGTCCGGGCAGCGGAGATGCCGGAGCTGTCTGGTGGACCTCGATCCCCAAGTAGAAGGAGAGAAGGCCGAGGTCGCTCATACGGAAGAGCGGACTTCATCTCCGCCTTGAATGCCTCAATCTCTCCCTCCTTGGTGCCGGTGATCACCGGTCGTCAACGTACACGCCCACCCAGGGGGCATTGCCTCCTTACCCCCCGGTAGGCGGCGGCCTCGTGAGACTCGCTGGAACCCCATTTGCTTGAGGGTGGAGTCCAGCTTGGCGTTCAAGCTCGGGGTGCTGCCCGCCAAGCCGTAGAGGGGGGCGGAGGAGCGCGGAGGACCTTGCCCTCCTTGCCGGGGATGACGAATCCCGGTGGCCGCGAACGTAGACTTCTTCCTTCAGATCACCATTGAGGAAGGCCGACTTGGCGTCCATGTGGTGGACAGCGCCAACCCTCCTGGGCAGCTAAGCGAGAGGAGCCGGGACGGACTCCATCCGTGCAACGGCGCGGCGTCGTCGAAATCGACTCCCCTCCTGCTGTCTGCAACCCACGAGCCACCGGCCCTCGCCTTGTGCTTTGATGATCACCCCCTGCCTCGTCTTTCTTCAGCAAATTTTGTACACTTAAGGGTGATAGCGCGGTGGCGATCGGAAGATCAGCAGCCCCACGTGCGGTTCCGCTCGATGTAGTCCATCTCCTTCTTCATCGCGGCCGCCAAGCCGCATCTCCCTCCGCCTCGGCGAAGAGCGGGGCTCGTAAATGCTGTCGACGGCGAGGAGTAGCTCCGCCAAGTCGTCGTCGAGCAAGCTTCGAGGGGCGGGCTGCGCCGCCGAGATGTCGCCCATGGCGTTGCAGAATGAGGGGCTCGCCGTCAGAGTAAGCGCCGACGCGGTCCCTCGCCGTGGGGGACAGCGGAGTGGCGGAATCACTGCTGCTCGTCAGGACCGCGCCTGAAGTCGATCCCGGGAAGTGAGCACCCCTGCGGGAGTAGCCGCGGTGTGATGGCAGTGCATCTGCCCCGCTGTAGGAATGCGATGGGGCTGCGGCGCCTCCGGTGTAGAAAGCGTGAGCGTAGCGTAGCGAGGCGTGGCGGCGAGCTCCGGTGTAGGAGACACGAGGCGTTGCCGGCGTGATGGACTTCGCCCGGGAGCCGATGGCGGCGTGGTGTAGAGGTAGATGAGCTCGGTGAAGGCGAGCTGCTAGCTCCCCGGCTCCCTCGAAGTGGGCGTGAGTCGGCGGCGAAAGTCGCTAAGTGTCAGCCGAACAGTACGTCGAGCCATCTTGCCCCATGTCCAGCCTCGCCCTTCGTCGAACACCACGTCACGTGCGATGCGCCTGTGCTCGTGTCTCGGGGTCGAGAATGCGGTAGCCCTTCACGCCCGTCGGGGGTAGCGATGAAGACCCGGGGAGTGCTCGGTCGTCGGAGGCTTGCCAGCGTGGCCAAGCTCCTTGGCGAGCAGCGAGCGCCGAGCAGCGAAGTAGTTGACCGCCAGGCTTGCGTCCGTGCCATGCCTCGTAAAGGCGTCTTGCCGTCGAGTGCCTTGAGTGGGCGGCGGTTGAGGAGGTGGGCGGCGATCATCACCGCCTCTCCCCGATGAGATCGCCCGGCATCCCTCTGCGCTGAGGAGGCGCGGGCGGTGGCCACCACCGTCGCAGTTTCCGGCGCTCGGCGACCCGTTACTGGCGAGGGGTGTGCAGGCGGAGAAGTGGCCCTGGATCCCTCGTCGGCGCGATGCGCCGCAAACTCAGCCCAGCCGTGAACTTCGCCTCCGTTGTCGGTGCGGAGCACTCGAAGCTGCGGCCGCGCTCCTTCTCGCCCAGCTGACTTGGTGGCGCTTGATGGCGTCAGTCTGCGGCCGCCTTCTTTGTCGAGGAGGACAGCCCACATGTAGCGGGAGGCGTCGTCGGCGAGTAGCGAGGAAATAGCGCCCGGCCTCCGGGTGTGGCGAGGTCACGCAGACCCGCGAGGTCGCCGTGCACGAAGCTCCCGGCTTCTCCGTGGCGGGCGCTTCGGCAGGGAAGGGGAGCCGCCGACTTGGTGAGGGACGTTGTGTGTCGCCAGAACTGCTCCCACGTGGTCGACGCGGCGGCATGCCCCGACCATCTCCCTTGCTCGGAGCCGCCGAGGGGCCTCGAGTTGGGTGCCCAAAGCGCCGTGCCTCCGGGCGCCGTTGCCGCGGGCGAGCTGCAAGGCAGAGGGCTGCGCCACCATGCGTGAAGGGCGTGAGCGTTGCTCCCCTCGTTTACCTTGGCGAAGCCGGGTGGCTGCGTCCTGCACCCGCCCAACACACCGCGCCGATCTCCACGCGCGACCGTTCGCCGTCCAGCTGCCCCAGGGCGTGATGGAGTTCCCGGAAGGGGATGACAGTAGACGCCGGTGAAGCCGTGCTCGCCGTTTTGGCGGTGAAGATGACGGAGCCGGCACCCTTTGATCTCCACGGTGGAGGAGTCCCCGAACTTGGCCGGTGCCTCCACGCTGGAGTCCAAGTCGGAGAAGTACTCCCGCCGCCGGCCATGTGGTGGGTGGCGCGGTGTGTCGAAGGTACCGGCCGTCAATCTTCTAAATCGCTCGTACCGGAGCCGAGGGAAGGCGTGGGGCGCGGCTCGTCGAAGTGGAGGAGGCCGGATGGTGCAGGAGAGGGGGTGCAGCTCGATGCTCCCATGGACAAAGGAGCAGGCGGCTCGTCACTCTCACTGCTTTGCACAACGTGTACTTTGACTTTGTCAGCAGCGGCGCTCCTCGGCGATCCCTTAGCCCGATGGCGGTCTTCCCGCACTTCTTGCGAATATGCGTCCAAAGCCGCCTTGCCCGGCACCGCCCGGCGCCCGTCGAGAGCGCCACCAGCGCTGAAGCCTTGCGCTCCTGCCTTGATCGGCAGCTGCGGCCGCGTAGGCAACCAAAACTCCGCCTTCTTTGCTGCTCCTTTTTGGCGCGCCGCGCCGCGCGCTCCTCGGTGAAGAGAAGCTTGCCGCCCGATGGAGACGGCTCCGGCGAGGCAGCTGCTCGAAACGCCGTCGGCGGCCTTGAGCGACCGTCACCCCCCGACCCGTCGGCTCGTCGAGGTCCGGAAAGGGTGTGGTGATCGGCGAGGCGAGCTTCTGTACTTCCTCGGGGCGGCGGTGAGGAGCTTTCGGCGGCTCTCCTCGGTGATGTTGAAGTCGCCGTACCTCTCAGGTACACTCTTTGTAGAATGGTGAGGCGGACGGAGAGCCGTCGATGTCCTACTTTGGCTTGAGCGCCCGAGGTTCGCCCGATCTGGGCGAAACTTCAGCGTGGCACTTGCGTCTTGCTTGATCGGCGTACCCGATGCGTGCTGATGGCGATGGCGTCCCATGCGTCCTTCGCCGTCGCCTTGTCCGCGAGGGTGGCTCCCACCTCCATCGGGACAGCGGCAAGGAGGGCCTCCAGTGCGCGCCGATCCTCGTAGAAGTCGGCGTCGCCGTACCGGACCGCCTCCCACAAGTCTCGCGCCTGAAGCTTGACCTTCATCAGCATCGACCACTCGAGATTAGTTGGTCTTGGTGAGCATGGGCCACCCGCCCGCTGAGTCCTTGGCGATGATGCGAGGCCACGTCGCTTCCGGTGAAGGGAGGCGCGCCGCTGTCGAGGAGCTCGATGCGCCCGGCATCCCGTCCGCTCCGCCTGCGCTCCGCCGCGTCGTCGTCGTAGCCGATGCAGGTCGCGTCGTGGGCAGTGATCGCGTGATAAATCGCGTCCGCCCCGGCGCCTCGCCGCGCCCGGTCCCGATCGTCAGTAGTCGCGGCCGTAGAAAAGCTTCGCTGCGCCCGCTGCTGCTTTCGGCGCTTCGCGCTCCAGCCCGGGCCTCCGGCCTTGGCTGGACTTCGTGGATCGAGGCCCACGAAGGAAATCAGCGTCGCGTGGGCACGACCTCCCGCCCACTTGCACGGCGGCGCTGCCAGCTGCTGCGCGCTCTCCTGCGTGGCTGCCGGCGTCAGCTAGCGTCTTTGGGCACATCCACCAGCGGCGGCGGCCAGCGGAGACCCGCTGCGGCGGCAGCGGCGGCAGCGCCCGCCCGCTACGAGGAGCTGCTGGCGCTGGGGAGATCTCGGCTGGGTCAGCGTTAAGCTCGAGTCCGCGAGAGTGAGGTCGAGTCGCCCGCGTCGCGTCAGCAGCGTCGCCCTAGCTGCGGAGCGCAGCGGCCATCAGCGCCGAGTCGGCTACGTCACTTTGAGGCGGATCCGCGAGATCGAGGCGCTGCGTCGGCCCAGCGGATCCGCGTCAGCGCTGCGCCGCTTGCGGCCCCACATCGCGTCGTGCTGCGCCCGTCCACCAGCGAGCGCGCGGGAGACGCAGCGGTCTCCACCGCGCCCTTGTGAGCTATGCGTCAGCGCGAGGGCCCGCTGCCTCCGCCGCCGCCTCCCTCTGCGGCAGCGGCTGCGTGCTTTGCAAGAATGGGCTGCAAGGCTGCTGCCGGCTTCGGCGGCGGCCGCGAGCCTCTCGCTCGGCGGCCGCCGCCGCCGCCTGCTTTCTTTGCGGCGCTCCCTCCCCTCTCCGCCGCCTCTCAAGCTCAGAAGCCCCGGCGTCCTCCGCCTCCATGTCGGGTAGGGCGCCCGGCTCCCCTGCGCTTTGGCACTAGAGGTCACGGAGCGAGCGTAAGAAGAGGAGGATGCAAAGTCTGGATCGACATGGCTGCGGGATTTGGATGGACAGAGGTAAGGGTAGAACCAGGTGTGAACCCCTAGCTCTAGATACCAATTGTTGGAACAAATCTCGGGATTTGGGGCAGATTTTCTATTTTCATTAGCCCCGCCAAAATGGCGGTTTTGGGGGATACATATAGGCATCTTCTTGAGAGCCAAGTAAAGGGTAAAACAGGGAAACTTAGGTGCTAAGCAAAGGTAAAGATAAAGGGTGGGGACACAGCCACCAATTACACTAGGTAAGCACTAGACTTAGTCTATCAAACGCAACCAAGCGTGCGCATGAGCAGCGGCGTTAAACTTGCGCCGTGCCGAGCCGAACGACGCGCCCCCCCGGGGCCTTGGGGGTGCGCGGTTCGGGAATGAACACCGCCGTGCTGCTTGCCTCGCCCGAAACGCCCGCCCGGCATGTCCCTTGGCCTTCATCATGGGCGGCGCGCCATGCAAGCGATAATTGCAGTTGCGCCCGCTCCACCACCCCGTTCTGCTGGCGGTAGGGTGCGGTGAGTGCGGATCACCCCTTAAATCGGCCTTGATGGGGCGAGAATTCCGCCCGCCCGTGAATTCCCCCACCCCGCTGATCGATCCGGAGGGCGCGCGGCTTCTTGCGAACTCGCCTCGTAGCGCCTTGGCCCAGCGCTTGATAGCCTGCCGCCTCGTCCCTTGCTCGTCGAGGGAGCTGCGGCCACATGTAGCGGCTGCGATGCGTCCCTGGCGAGGAGGAAGTACTCCGTCGCCCGTGGGTGCCCGGTGATGAAGCCATAAAGGTCCCGTGGACATTTCGGAGTGGATCGGCCAGCGGCCCTTGCCGGAAATCTTGAGAGCGGTACGCCTACGCTTGCACGCAAGACAAGCATCCGCGAGCTCACCGGCGTGCTCAATCCCGTGGCAGCCCGGTCACCATCTTCCCAAGCCTCGCCAGCGCGTCGGCTCAAGTGCGAGTCGCCCATGCCACGACCATGGCTCTTGATGCCTGCGCCGCCAAACACACAGGCTGTTCTACCTTGAGGTCGAGAAGGTAGAGGCGGTTGCGGGGAAACAGCGCACCTTGGCCCGGCGGCGCCCCTTTCACGATCCGCGATGCGCCGTCGTGAATCAGGACTCGCCCGCCACGCTCTCAGCCGAGCTGTCCGGTGATGATGCTCGGCGCCTTTCGGGATAGCGTACGTCGGTGGCGCCGGTGCTCACCCGTTCTGCCGCCGGAAAGGCGGATTGCCCGCGGCGCGGATGTACCACGGAGCCATCGCCCAGAACTTCACAGTTCCAGCGGCCGCCGTCGAGCTTCCCGGAGAGAGCAGCGCGGCATCGATCATGTAGTTGCTTTAGCCGGTCGAAGGTACCACCTGCTCGGCTACAGTCAGCCAGCAGCGCCCGAGATGGACTGCTTGGCAGCGGCTCGTCAAGTTCGGCGGCTGCGGCGCGGTCCCCTGCTCCGCCTCGCCTCACTGCCCGCCCGTCTGCGGCCGCGGTGCTCGCCATCATGGCGCCCGGCTACGTCAGTCGTATCACTTTGAGCAGTGCGCCTCCTCTTTCTTCTCCGGCTTCTTACTGCAGGCACTCCCGCGCCCGAGTGCCCCCTGCTGCCGCGGCGCTGCGGGCATTGGGGTCGACATTCTTCTTTTTCTTCTTGTCTCGGCGGCTTGCCGCCGCTTGTCGCCCTTGAATTCCGCCCGCAGTGGAGACCTTCCCGGTCGCCGCCGCTCATTGTGGCCAGCGGACCACTCCCTCCTCGGTCAGACGACACGCCGCCGTCCTTCTCCCGAGCGTCGCCCCGTCGTCCTCGGGCGCCCGTCAATCCTCGAGGGGTGGTGTCTCGAGGTCCAAAGATTTGTCTCGATGGACATCGCGGTGGGAATACTTGTCCGGGGCGACTTCGAGCGACTTAGGCGACCTCCTCCTCGTCCATCTTCTTGCCGAGCGACCAGCCGTCACGCTGACCCAGCGACTGCAATCGAGTCGCGAGAAGTCCTCCCGATTCGCCGGCGAGGCTTAGAGGTCGTCGAACTGCCCGGCAGCTGCTGCAGCTTGGCCTTCTTGGCTCGATTGGAGCCGATGCGGGCAGACGAGCATGTCCCATGCCTCCGCCGCGTCTTCTTCTCCCGATACTTTGATGGAGCTCTGCGTGGCTGCGGCTTGGCGCCTCCATGGCGCCCACCTACACTTCCTCATCCGCATCACCGGTGTCCACGGCCTGCCAGCACTTGCGGGCGCGCAGCTTCCACTTCATACGCACCGCCCACTCGCCGTAGTTAGTGCGGGTGAGTTGTAACCCGCGGCGTGCCACTCACCTCCCACACCCGTCCGCACCTCTCCATCCTGGGCTGGGGGCCGCAATCTCCTTGTCCTTGGAGTCGCCGGCCCCCTTGCCACCCCTAGGAGAATCGTCACTCATCGCCGGCGGTTAAGCGCAGCAATGGCTACCTCCCAAAGCTCTGGTACCAGCTGTTGGCCCACAAACTGATCCCAAGGTGAGCAAACCCTGCTCACCTTTCTTCTCACTCCCTGCACCAAGGAGGAAGAAGAGCCTTGAGCTCAATTACACACTCACACTCACACTATCCACGGTTCAGCAGTGGCTGAACCTGAAACACTGAATATGGTGGCAAATGAACTGCCTTTTCCCATTGCATTGCAAGTGTATAAATACTAGAAGTCTACCTACTACAAGGTACATAAGGTATGGCTGGGTACAGCCTGGGTATGGCTGAGTACAGCCCCTCTACTCTAGTACTATTGCATACATCACCCACTACCAATTTGTGATGATGCTAAAATACCAACTACTGTACTGCAATGGCCTATTGCCATGCTGCTACAGCTGACCACTAGCTGGTCTTTGAGTGATGAACATGACAGCAGGAGATTATATGTAACAGTTATGCACACAGACTCTTAACCAAAAACAAAAATAAGGATTGTTGGCATCATCCCTACAAGACAGGAGTCAGTTAAGAACTAAGAACTAAAAAAAAAACGCCAAATAAGCTCAAGGAATGGCATATTACATGAGCAGTTGAATTCCTCCATAGTCACTAACTATGCTCTCCCAAGAAGGTATCACAGAAAATGTATGACCTTCAGTTTTAAGGACCTCTTTTGCCCGCTGACCACTTTGATTTTCAGTGGCCATATTATCACTTTGCACATTTAGAGGCTCATAGCTTTCCAGTACTTGGAACCTGACAATTGTAGTGAAAATTAAGGATAAAAAATTAAGAGCACAATATATTATCGCAAAAAAATATCTGCAATAACAAAAGGCATATTATTCAGTAAACATAAGAAGCAAACATACTATTGTATAGGTGTAGCTATTGTATTACAACTTGAAAACATTTGACAAGACATTCCTAGGTTGTTTAGCATGATATTATCACTGTCATACATGAGCAAACATCTAACACTAAGAAAAATAAGTATGGTCTGAAGTTTCAAGGACAAGTACAACAGAGAAACTACAAGAACTACTGCAGGATACTTACGTTATCGACTTCTAACATGATACTTACTTCCAGTGCATATCTTGGCTTCTTTTTTGCATTGCTTTGGGTTATAATAATAGAGGTCACAGATTAGATGAAAGAATGACCAAATGGTAAGCAGAGCAGTAAACTCATCATCAATTAAAATCCTATCTTGTAATCGATAGGCTGACTGGAAAAGCCAAAAAATTAGATTAATCACTTGACGGCCCTATCTTAACAATTCTTTTGTTGAAAGAAATTAAGGAATCTTGATTCCCCTGTACCAATCAGGATTCAAGACTACCGACTAATGGTAAGCATTATGGGTCCTAATTTCCATGTAGCAATGGTAAGTATAGAGTTTTGGGTAATGAAGCCCAGTTGGAAAATACATCAAGTAGGGCATAGGATGAGAGGAAGAATTACTGAAAGGTCTAAACCACTGATTGCAACATAACCATCTTTCACACTAAAAAAATAGATAAGCTCACTCAGGTTTCAATTTTTAGTAGGCAATAGATCCCAGTAAGACGATTAACCTCTACTAAAACAATGCACTTCAGATAAGAACCTAAGCATACAAAGCTAGCAAGGTTGCACTGTCCGAGAACTGATAGCATGGGCTCCAATCACAATTGGCTGATACTTACTTTTTAAGTAGATACTACATTCAAATTACATCCACCAAGAATTTTTGTTCTCAGAAGTCAAGTATTTAAGCAAGCATTGAACAAAGCAGGTAACAAATTACCCAACAATATGATCTCTGCAGTAAAAATCAAAACTAATACAGGAATTACCAAGTGCAATCCCGGTTCAGTCAATGATGGATCACAAACATTGATTAGTGTGACCTAGGATTTGACATGATATGATCAAGAAGCCTGATTAAATATGCAAAATGATTCTTGTTAATCCACATAGGTCCAGGCAATAAGCAAAATGAATGCACCAACCACGAATTCAGGAACCAAGATACACCGTACCAGAACTGCATAATGATTGGAAGAAACACGGTGTGTAGCATTCGTCCAGGTCCAACTCCAACATCTGCATCCTCCTTATGATGTTGCTGCTGCTGCCACAACCATCCTCACCCAACTAACGACATGAGCCACTTTGTTGAGAACTTGAGAATGCCCCGTGTCACCACTCCGGCCGCCTCAATCACACAGTAACCTAAAGACACAAATTTTATGGGTTTTGTCAGCACCTGCACAAAACTGCAGCACAATGTCACACGACGGAGGGGGAAATGTGTGGAAAAAACATCGTAAAAAGCACATCACCAGATCAACGCCGGGTCGCCTTGCCGATCAGTAGGCGGCGTTGGTTGGCAAAGATTTTGGGAGCGCTTTGGCAGTGCAGCCACTGCACGAAGCGGATCCGGAGGCAGGAGGGGGGCATGTCGAAGGGTGGACTCGGATCCAACACACATCCGGCAATTACTGTCGCAGCACAAATACATGCATATATTATACACTTGTAATCGGATCAAATCCGAACACTTAGGGTTTGGGTGCTCAGATTCGCACAGCGGGAAGGGGAAGACCAAAGGGGTGGAAGTACCTAGTGGTGCCCCTCTCGTCCATCCCGGTCTGCCATGGTAGCGGAGAAGCCGTGCATACCTTGGAGAGGTGCTCGCCCGCCGCGGAGGCCGAGCTCGCCCGTCGCGGGGGCTGAGAGGCCTAGCTGGCCCGCCGCCGGGGAAGATGAAGAGGGGCTGGGGAGCTTTGCCACCGCCGGTTAGAAGAGATGCCGCGGCGGGACTGATTGTGGAGGCGGCAGCGCGCCGAGGATCGAGCGCACGACGCGGGCTCACGGCGGCGACGACGAAGATGGCGCGGGCACACACGGTGGGGAGGGGCAGATACAGAAACTCGGACTCAGAGGGGTGAGGATTGATTGGATGCTTGAGTGCGGAATGGACCACCCGTCGGCGCAAAAAAAATCGCACGGTGAAAGTCGCGTTGGCCTGTTGATACAAATGACGCACTAAACCATTCTAACCTCTCTTTAGTCTTCTGAGTATTTTTATGTTTCCTTATTGGTAAAAATTTATATGTGTACTAACACTCTATTGGATTCTTTTTGTTTAGAATAGAAATCCAAATTTATTAAAAAATAATCTATATTTTAAAAGTTCCTAAATTTTTAAATTTTAAAATTTTAAATTATTTGAACGAATTCGATCAAAGAAATGAACATAACCGAAGATGTACATCTTGATGACATGTACATTTTATAGTTGATGACTTCTTTATTTAAAATTATTTACGGTCCTCAAATTTTTTTTGATGTTCTCATATTTCAAAATTCAAAATTTTTAAATTGTGCAAATAAACTTGGGTGGAGAAATGTTCAGAAGCAAACTTGTAGATATCGATGAGATATACAATTTTATAGTTGATAACTTTTTTATTTAAAATCATTTATGGTTCTATATGATTTTATTTGAATTCTCATATTTTTAAATTTTTTTTTTTTTAATTGTTTGAATGAACTCGGATAAAGAAATTGCTAACGAAGGGCGCTGCCAAGCGTGCAAGTGAGGCGACGCTTCATGGCGGACAGAAGACCGTGGCACAGCTGAGGACCCCTCGCTGCTCCTTCAGCCGCAGCTCCCCTCTCCTCCTTCATCCTCTCTCATCCTCCCTCCTGTGGCTCCAAGCGAAGGTTGGCTAGATCCGGTCGAGATCGGGCCCGCTCGTGCCTCCCTCTCTCTCCCATGGCGGTAGCTGGCTCCCTTTGGCGGGCGTTCTCCACCATGGCGGCGTCTCCCCTTCCCTCTCCCAAGGTGGCTGCACGGGGTTGTGGTGCGCGTGGTATCCATCCGGATTCGCACGATTCCGTAACAAATAAAAAGAATCCAATAGATTGTTAGTACAAGGCGCCAGCCAAGAGCATTCTTTGCTAGGTGGGCCCGAGGCATTTGCCGACTCGGGCGGAGAGAAGGAAGGAAGAGGAAGCGGCAGTGGGCCCGAGCTCTACAATCTGGGCTGTTCATGAACCAGATCCGACGGCCGAGGATTTCCAGCGGCGTGGCCGCTCTCTCCGACCAGAGCTTGCACCGTGGTTTTCGTTATGAAGAGATAATATCTGATCACAGTGATAGGCCAGTTGGATTTCAAGCCTATTTCCGGAGTTGGACGTATCTAGAGGTTCACGTCTAAAAATGGGCTCTCTAAATCCAGGGATGATTGTTTTTGGACAGTCTTAATTAATGAACCAAAAATATTTGAAGTTCAATTAGTACTTTCAGAGAAAGAGAACATTTTGGACCGCCATTGTAACGCCTCTTGCTCCCAGCCCTCCCATGATCCCACTTCCAAAAACCCATCAAAATATGCATGATAAAAATAACAACAAATGAACAGATATATGATGCAAACATGTGTGCTCTTGCATTTACTTGAGGATGACCAAAATTTTGTGCCAGAAGAAAAAAAAACAAAGAAGTACCTTGTTTGTTGGGTTAGGTGCACATTCTGTGGATCACACCTATTCCTACGATGATTTTTTTTTTTCTCTTGTCTCCTCTTGCATAAAATTTTATTTATCTCCAAATTTCGCAGGAGCATTCATAATTTTGGTTAACTTTTTGCATTCATATATCGATGGTCCTATTGGAGTTGGAAGCAGGTGTAATAAGTTTAGGACCTATACTCGCTATAGCCAGTCTCACAACCTTGCAGACAATTTTGAGCACAACTCTCGTATATAAACAAGAGTTAACCAAGGCTGTACAACCTATACTCGTTAGAATAACTCTTGTTTATACCTTTTTTTTTTTTTTTTTTTGAAAAAGGGGCCTTTCGCCTCTGCCTTCAAGGAGGCGTGTGGAACCGGTTCGAGCCCCGGTCGGCGGGCTCCCAATGGAGCATCTCAACCACTGAGCCCCTTACGCATCCGCAACTCTTGTTACATAGATAAATGTTTTTAAACAAAAATACTCCTACATAGTATATACCCTGTTCAAATTACTGCACGAGTTGACAGCATGCAACTCCCTAGCTTTTAAATGCCTTCTTCTTCAAGCGCCTGCCACAGCTGGTCATCTCCAAGATAACAGCCAGTGCGATGCCTACCCCATAGCCTGAACCAACAAAGAGCCACAGAATGACAGCTTCAGTGTGTTCAGCTTCAGCAGTAGCCGATGCTCGTGGTGGTCGTGGTGGAGTGCTTGCACCACTTGGGGTTCGCGTCGGGTTGCACCGGACAGGAAGCGGGCATCCATACAGTCCCTGGTTGCCGCCATTGAAGGAGCTCATCGGGAACGTGGAGAACTGTCTACCTGAAGGTATGCGGCCGCTGAGGTGGTTGTAGGAGAGGTTCAGGACCTCCAGGTTCGTCAAGGAGGTCAGTGCCTGTGGGATGCTCCCCTGTGAGATGATTCCATGAGAGGTCAAGTGACTCGACATTGGACAGACGGCCAAACTCGGCAGGGATATTCCCGGACATGGCGTTATGTGACAAGTTGAGGACAACCAGGGCTGTCAAGTTGCCGATCGTCTTGGGTATGAAGCCGCTAAACCTGTTGCTGGATAGGTCAATCACTACAAGATCGTTTGGAACTTTGATTACACTCAGATATTGCTGTTTCATGGCGACTTCGATTGGAACAGAATGGGGATCACTGTTCTGATCAGTGTCATAAAAGTATTCATTTTCTGGATAGCCCGACAAATAGCTTTGGTTTTGGGGACGAACCATGGAATTGAAAACATCGAAGAGTTCCCAAGGCAGGACTCCGTTGAATCCATTTCCTGCAAGGTCAATGATTTGGAGACTAGAAAAGTAGCCAGTCGCCACAGAGTGGTTCTTCCCAACAGGGATACTCAGTGGCCCATAGAATTGGTTTGATCTCAAGATCAGTAACCAAAGATTAGGAAGGCTTCCAAGCCATGATGGGAAGACGTCCATAAACTTGTTCCCAGCAACATCAAGGTGTCGCAAAGATTTGCAGCTAGCAAGTGATCTTGGCAGACGCCCTTGGATATGATTCCCATTCAAATCTATGACCACAAGGGAACATGATTCTCCAATCTCATCGGGCCATGTTCCACTGAGGTGATTGCCCTGAGATTTAGCACAGCTAGGCCCTTATAAACGCATCCATTCTGGAGATAAGGTGCGACTGGCCCACTCAAGTTGTTACCCGAGAGATCGAGTACTGCAAGATTCAGACATTCTTCCGCATATGGGATAGGGCCGCTTTAGTTCGTTGTTTGCCAGGTTGATTGATACCCCAACCTGGAAAAGCTGGTCCAAACCGAGGGGTGGCATGGAAGAGAATTTGTTGTTGGAGTAATCAAGCACCCCGGCACTGAAAGGGAACGGAACAGGTCCTCCAAGTTTATTGAAGCTGAGATCGATGTCACCTATGATTGTGTAGGCAGGGGGTTGCTCTACCTCAGTCAGTAGATTGTGCTGCAGGGACAAGAAACTCATATCTTTCCATATCCAGTCTGGTATTTTGCCACGAATCCTATTGTTGGAGAGGTCAAGAACGTCTAGATAAGGTAGATATCTTATCACACTGGGTACCCTGGTTAGGCCGCAAAATGATAAATTTAGATTAGTAATACTACTCCTGTAAGTACTGTAATCACGATCGTCCGCAGAAACAGATAACAAGGGGTTATAGGAGGCTGAAAAGCTATAGAAGTTCCTAAGCATCAGATATGGGTGCAGATCCAAGGTACCCGTGAAGTTGTTTGTGTCGAGATTTAAGCTAATGAGAGCCCTGAGCTGTGAGAATGAGGTTGGAATTGCGCCAGTGAGCTTATTGTTGGACAAGGAAATATACGCCAAAGTCAGAGATGGATTGAACTCCTCAATATGACCCGAAAGATTGTTACTGCTAAGGTCCAAAAGTTGCAACTCCGGATGGGTGATGATGGATGCTTGTATTATACCAGTGAATGAATTATACCCCAGGTACACTTCTTCAAGGTTGGGGAGTATATTTCCATCGCTTAGAGGAAGAGGCCCTGTACAAATAAGCATGGTTAGATAAGTTGTGTTTCATCTCTTACACAAAATTAATCAAATTAATCGTCCACCCATTAAATTCACATTAATAGGAGGTAACTTTAGTTCCTTTTTTAATTCACATATATTGAACTATTATTCCACATTATTTTGTAGTGTTTATTTATGCCACTATAGTCTGAAATGTTTAAGCACTGTCTAATCTAATATCCAAAAACGTCATATAGACGTTGTGATGAGCATCTAGTTATCCTCAAGTGAGAGTTTTAAGTGGTTAATGACAGCATTGCATGTGTGACTGTTGTGTATGTTTTGAAGAAACAATGTTTATGTTAGATCACAATGCATGCGACACATGGTGATAAAGAGGTGAGTTTTGATGTCAAAGGGATCAAGTGAAAGTGCATCTAGGTCCTAATTGGGTTTTTGCTGAATTGAGTGACAACACAATTATTAAGGGACTAACAATATTTATGAAAATTGCATGTATTTATTAGTCCCAGGTTGAATATTCTATATTGCACTCCCTGTTATATGTTGTGATTAATATTGTAAGGAAAATGGACCACCATCCATTTTGTTTGGATTTTGGTGTTTGATAATTAACATGACTGAATTGGACTAATGTGTTTGCAAGTGTTTATTTTCTAGTCCAATAGGTTGCATGGTGGACTTGGTATTGTTTAGAGCGAGAACAATTTGTTCAACATTCAAAGGAAGACATTACAGGGTGTGTTGATAACATAGAACTAAGTGAAGATACAAGTCCAAGCGGTTGAAGCCTGGATGAAACCCTAGGATGATTTTGGCTAAATGACGAAACCTTGGACTAATCCACTTGATAAGCATGTGTGTAGCCTTAGCATGGATAGTACACTCAAGATGGATCAAAATGTTAGATGATGATGATGACCACAAGTGCTCCAAGTCGAAAAGAGGAGAAGAGATGGAGGCAAATGGGCTCAAGGCAAAGGTATAACCTATAGGACTATTTGTTTTCGGTACTCATGACACCATAGGGGTGTGAGTACATTTAGCATCAATAACCATACTATTAAGAGGAGTGATCGCATGTCGAAAATGGTTATCCAAGTGCCACTAGGTGTTCGACTTCATGCATTGCGTTAGAACCTAGTGAGGTAACCTCTAACCCTTACAAAATGCTTTGAAAAATGCTAACACACGTGCACAAGTGATAAACACTTAGCGGTTAGCAAGTTGGAAGCAAGGGGTGAAGTGATTCGGTCGAGGCTATGCCCCTTCGGGGGCATTGGACACTTGAGTGAGGGCGTCGGACGCGTCCGGTGCCCCTCCGGGACTTGGTGTTTTCTGGCCATGATGAATAGTACATGCATCGGAGCGTCAGGCACTACGGCGTCTGCATCTGGTGCAAAGCAAAAATGTGTCGAGCACTTGATGTGTGTTCATTGGACACTTAGGCGTCGATGCCATGCCCCCGTCGGATCGTCTAGTCGTGTGTGCCAAGTTTTGGGGCTCTTTGCATAGCGTTCGGTGGGCTGTCTTGGCATCCGGTGAGCAGCGTCTAACGTCGTAGTTTGTAAGCATCGTAGTGCATTGGACGCGTCGGTGATCCTTTAAGTGCGTGTAACAATCAAATTCAAACGAGGACACATGACGACGATTCAGGAGTTTAGGAATGGGCATCAAGCGGCGTCCGATGCCTGGCGTCTGGCGTCAGGCGCCCCGACTACGTCCCACTTAGAAGGTAGCGGTTGGATGTTTTTGGTGGTGGCTATATAAGCTTTTTGGGGCTTGGGGAGCAACTTTTGCATATTTTGATCATTCTTGAGCACCCTAGAGCCGAGCCAACCTTCTCCTCTCATCTTGCTTGATCGCTTGCATCTAAAAAGAGATTGGGAGAGATTCTAGTGCATTGCTTGTGAGTTGTTCTTGCATCTAGTGGCACTAGAGATCATTCTCGCTTCTGAGATTGCTTATTCTATTAGTGATTGCCACCACCTAGATGGTTAGAGCAGCAAGGAGGTGTGAGCAAGCCCTGGTGATTGATCTTGGCCACAACCGACAAGTTTTGAGGGGTTCTTGACCTTTCAGAGTGAAGATTGCAAAAGGTACTCTAGTGGAATGCTCGTGTCATTTAACCCTAACCACTGGTAGGTTCTTGTGGCATCTTTGAGAGGCTCGGTGTGTGATACCGATTAGCCACTTAGAACCACGTGGTAAAGTGGGACACAATGAGGACTAGTGTTTTGGCAAGCACATGAACCTCATGGATAAATCATTGTCTTGGTCTTCTTGTGGTTGATCCATCGAGATTATTTCTCTCCATTGAATTAATTGGATCATCAACCGGATATCTATTGGTTGAATGAAGACGGTGATTGGCTAGGCCGATTTGCACATATTGATCCCTCTTTTTACATTGTGCAAGTAGCTTAATAGATTGTGTGGAGTAGTTTGATTGCTAAAGACATTCTTGTTAGTGTGCTCTAGTGTATTAGGTTGCTAGTTGATTGGTTAGAAGGCTAGCAATTCCCTCTATTAGGCTACCATAAAATTTGCTTAAAGTGCCGTCTTTACTACTAACCAGTTCATTTTAGTGTGTTTGTAGAAATTTTAATTAGGCTATTCACCCCTCTCTAGCCAATTGGACCTTCACTTAGAATAATCAAGCATAAAGAAAGCGATGATAGGGCTAGGCACGAGGCATAGTGCAACGGCCATGTCGGTGGTGCACCAGCCATGTCATGTGGTGCACCCGATAAGGGGAATAGAGAATGTGCAACGAAGCCTCGGCAACTAGCGGTGCACTAGCCATACATGTGTACACGGACAACACCCACCGGATATGGCACTCAAAAGTTTGTAGCACGGCAGAGGTCATATACACGGTCATATACAAAGGCTATAGCACTGGTCGATGCGTAACATCCATTAAACCAACACCTAAAAATCGCAACTTTCAAAAACTTTTTCGAAAACTAGCCCATGCATGGTGAGTGTCATGTAGGAAGCCCTCTTTAGTGAGTTGCATTAGCTCCTAAACTTCGAATTAGTGGCATGTGCATTGTCCTTCTTGTTATACATGTGATTTGTTCTTGCTGAATTTTTATGTGATGCTAAGTAAATTAAATAAACAACTTTTTGGTGGCATGTGTACAACCAATGGGAAACACCTTGACCAAACCTAGACTATCCTAGGTGGACCCCCACCAGCAGGTATGTGCAGGGATGCACCTGCATTGGGTATACACATGTATACATGTGTATACATTTTGGTCGACAAAATAGAAAATAGGGAAAAGAAATAGGAAGGGAGGGAAGGCGACCCGAACCAGCCCGGCCCGGCTAGCCCTGCGGCTGCTTCACGCTCCCCCCTTCTCCCTTGCACCGGGCGTGGCCCGGCCCGGCTAAGTCGCCGGCCGCGGCCTGCTAACACTTTGCGCCGCCGCTTCCTTCTCTGGCGCGCGCGTGACCCGGCGGGCGCCGGGTGGCGCGGCGAGCGCCCACCCGGCGCCTTTCTTTCTCTCGGCGCCAATGACCCGGGCGGGCCGGGGGACCCACGTCATCCCCACCTACGCTCTTCTCACGCTTTTCTTGGCGAGGGCGCGCCGCGACTTCACACACGCCCTGCGCCCGCCCGTGAGGCGTGGGGATGAACCGCCGCGTCACTTTTCCGGGCCGTGCCGCTCCTCCGTTCGTCGCGAACCGCGGCGTCCGCGGAGGTCCCGCGCCAGCGCTGACGCCGAGCACAACCGCCGCCGCAATCTTTTGACCGGCCGCCGCTCAGAGTGGAGCACGGGGGCGGCTCCACTCGCGAACCCTAGAGCCGCTTCAGGCATTTGGATGGCGCCCGCGTGCCCCCCAAGCTGCCCGGCCGTCCGCACGCCGCCATGATGCGCCGCCTCCCCATATAAGCCGCGCGGTGCCCTATAGCGGCCTTCCCAACCACTCCGCCGCCAGCTGGGTGGCCCGCGCTCCACTTCAAGCCGAGAGGAGGGCCGTGAAGGAGAAAGCGGCCCGGGGAAGAAAAGCTGCGGTGCGGAGCCCGCTGCTCGCCCGGAGCCGCCCGCCGTTCCACCCAGCCGGGAGGCGGAGGAGGCGGCGCCCGATCGACTACATCGATGTCGCGGCTACTGCACGCGGCCCCGACACACCCTTGCACCGCCACCTCAGCTGCACCACCATCCTCTCGTCACCAACACCGGCGGTGAAGCACCCCCCTCCCGCCGCGCGCGTCTTCTTCCACGGCGGCGCACGCCGCGAGCCCCACTAGGTGGCTCAAGGCGCGCCTTAGGGGCGCCTACACATGCGCCGCCTGCAGCGCGGGAATCACGCCAGCTAGCGGCTCGGCAGCGGCAGCGCGCACCCGCCGGTCCAGCGCTTCGCGCGGCCCCGAAGCTAGCTAGCGGCCGAGGGCCGTTCCACGGCGTACCCGCGCGCCTAGCAAGCGTGGGGCGGCGAGCCGCCTCGTCGTCGTCTTTGCTAACCGCCTAGCCGTCGGAACCCCAACGGCGCACCTGCGGCGGCCGTGCGCCGAACTTCGCCCGGTGCTCGAGGGCGCGCGCGAAGTCCGCCGCCTCTATGGTCACCGGCGCCTTCATTGGCCGCTGCATACTGACCCCAATTGTGTAGAAAAGGGGCCGTCTTGTCTCTTCAGCGACCGGTAGCGACCTCACCGTGATCCGCAGGAGGGCCAGCCGGCAGGTCGCGACGAACCTAATGAAACCCCCAGCTTGTCGCCTCTTGGGCGTTTGCCATGGTTCCCAAGCACGGTCTTACGGCGTCCCTAAAGAGCTGCGTGCACCCCTTCGACGCCCGTGTTACGTCGTCGACCAACACTTAGCCGTGACGCCTGTGACTAGATTGCCGGCCGCCTAGGGGCTAATCCGCTGTTCGCCCATGGTTACGTCTTGAATCTTTACTTGAGCCCCGGACCGCCTTGTGAGAGGCACCAGAAGCCGTGCGCGAAAGCTTCGCCCCGCCGCACTCTTATTCGGCGAGGGAAAGGAGAGGAGATGAAGGCTGCGGGTCTTGTGAGCTTGGCTCACGGTGGACCAATGAAAGGAGAAAGGAGGGGTGGGCGTGGTCCACCGTGAACCCGACTTTGTGGTTCACGGTGCAGTAGCCCACCGGACCACGGTGCCCGCCCCCTCGTGAGACCACTGCCCCGAGGAAGAGGCCCGGGCTCGCCACGGGGGGCGCGTCCACTTGTTGACTGCCGCAGCCGAGGCGCCTTCAACCTGCCCTCGATCAGGCCCACTAGGCCCATATCGAGCCCGTCGGCGTTGGCCGGATTGAGGCGGTCAACGTTGACCTTGATTGGTCCCCACGGTCGGTGACCCACAGGCCGGCCAATCACGGCTGCCACGTGTCACCTATTTTCGAGATAATAAAATGATTTTCTCTTTTGTTTGGTCGTAAATCTTCTAAAATCATAACAAATCCATTTGCTTTCAGTAAAATATGAAACCGGTGTCCAATTTTTTCTAAAATGAGCTCTAGGTCATAGGCTTATCCATGAGTGCATTTGCTTCTTCCAATTTCAGTTGCTTCTTTGTGCACCTCAATAGGAGCCGCTAAAAGCGGCGTTATGTCACGCTTTGCGAGGCGGGAGCCAGCCGGCGAGGGAGGAGGCGACTGAGTACACGAGGACACTGGGAGAGCGACCCAACCGCAGGTGCCACGTCCCACCCAACCTCTTAGCTCCTATCCGGACATGCAATGACTAGAAATGCTAGCGCTCTACTACTTGTTGCTTGCTTTGCTTTTGATAGGATGCATGGTAGATTGATTGATTGACCTATGCCTTGTCGAAACCAATCCCCGCATACCCATTTGCTATGATTAGACTCGCGCTTATCACGTTTATCTTGATGCTGCTCACTTATTACTATCATTACTATTGAATTATCATATGTTGTGAGTGGCTAAGGCACGTGGTGCCAAAGATGTGAAACCTTAGGGTCTATGGGAGAGATTCGGGCGTGAGTTTTGGGTGTGTAGTGAGGGTTGTGTCGGCCCAGGCGGGGATGCAGGGCAAGTCATGAGGACAAGCCATGCCGGGGAGTGTGATACGGGCATTCCCCATGTGTGAATACCTATGGCGGGTATAGTTTTGGGAGAAGGTTAGGGAGGAGTGCCTTTGTGAAAGTGCGAACCACGGAGCAGGGAGGTGCTTGGTTGAGGCACGGGCACCGGGCCTGAGGGTGAAGATATCATCCGGTCCTCTTAAGGACCGATTGGTCAAGCCCTAGGGTTCATGGGACTTTCTCGTACACACCACTTTCGTTCACGATGGGCGGGGAAACGACTTGACGGCTAGGCGGCCTCCCGCGCCACTACTACTAGGTTGGTAGGTGATAGTGTAGGGAGAATGCCGGTGTCGAGACCCACACCCTCACGAGATATGGCGTGGTGCCCCACGGGATCGGCGTCTCTCACGGTCTCGGCGTGCGGTGGACTCCGGGGTTTTGGCGGGAGTGGTAGAGTGGCTTTGGGCTAGTTAGGGCGGTGGCTTTCGGTATGTCGGCCTAGGCGGCTTAGCGCCGATGATGGTGGTCTTGTGGTTCAGGTGTACACACTGCGCGAGTTGTTGATCTATACGTATAGCCGTGTCCCGGTCATGGACAATCCTATGAGTTACCATACGTTCGATATAGTGAGTGGAGTCCTTTCTCTTCTCTTCCCCCTAGGTGTGGTGGTTTTCCGGCTTGGGCCGTTGAGGTGGGAGTCTTCTCGCCAGGCTTCGAGAGAGAAGTGTGTGGTGTGATGTGTGGATGGTTATGGATGGGATGGATGGGGAGTATATGGTTGTAAACGGGTTAAAACTTGATAAATACTATTTAATTATGTAAATGCATAGGAAACCAAGAACCTCAAATAGGTCCTTTTGTTTACCCTTGCATCCACGTTCCACATAGCATGCTTCATTCAAATGGGTGGGATTAGTGGCGATTACAAAATCTTGATACATTGTGGTTAGGGGAGAACATGAGTGGGAGACCGACGAGGATGGCGAGGAGGGTAGGTGTCTCGTGCTTCGGCGCAAGTGGATGGCGTGTCGATCCGCTTCTTCCTACCTTATGCTTTTCAGTATGTGTGTGTGTGTGAGTGTGATTCCGCCTTGTAGGCGATGTAATAAGTACTTAAACCTTGCTACTTGTACTCTCTAAGTTAATTATTCATTTGTATGCGCACTTTGAACCGCTGATTTGTCGATGATGGCGGATGAGTCCTTCGAGGCCATCGCATTATTGTCTGGCGTGACTTTTCCTTCGAGTGAAAAGCGGGTTGTTTCGATTGGTATCAAGAGCCATACTTGCCCATAGGGCGAGACCCTAGAAATGGCCGATAGATTAGGATGAATTCTTTGTCTTGGTTATATTTACCGACCTTGCATCTTTTTATGCATGGCTTATCTTATACTCTAAACCTAAAAGTTGCCTTTTACCAATGCGGCTATGGAGGCAGCCAGAGCGAGTTGAGGACCAGCGGGGCCTTGATGCGGTGGGTTCGCCCAGGCTAACTGCGGGGTACTCTTGGACCTCGGGGTTAATCGGCGAGGTCGATGCGTCATCCGTGGGGAGAGGGGCATCGTTGCCATCTCCATCGAGGTGCCGCCAGTGAGAACTGCCGCACATCCGTGGCTTCATGGAGCTGGAGGTCGACACCACCCATCGACATGTGCGTTCGATCCGCGGCGCCGCGGCCCTCCGTGCCGTGTGCGCCGCAACTCCCGCGAGCTCCTTAGGCACGGCCCCTTACGCATGCTACGGGGACTTCGACACGAAACTCGGCGCTTTCGACCTGCCGAGGCTCACGGCGTCGTCAGCCGGTCCGGACCCGGTATCGCATCTTTGGGCGTGACCTCGGCTACGCTCGCCCGGGATCGTTACATAACGACCTTGGAAGTGGCTTGCCCTCACAGGGCTTCTGCTCAAGACCCGGCGACATAAATCCACCCAAGGGATGGAGTGGGATGAGCTTAAAATGCAGAGGTAGCCCAGGGGAGAACGCCGCTCAAAGGAGACCATGCTCGAGAGGAATGGCGACTCCGGGCGGAGATCGCTAGCCGAGACAGACCCAGGGACTTCGGGCTCATAACCACTACTTGGGCGGCCGCATCCTTGAGCTCGAGAAATTGCCACAGCCCCGTACCACGGAGGCCCGGGGGGGCGTGGGGCGCCACGGGAACTTCAACCTCCGCTACAGGGCTTACGAGCGAGGTCAAGCTGGGGAAAGAAGAGGATCACTCGGGAGCCCGGGACCATGCAGGAACAACGTGCTCCACAGTGCTGACTCATGAAGAGTGGCGCATCGCTCACGGCCGGCTTTCCGTCGTGTGGAGAAGGCCTGGAGGAAGGTGTTACAAGCGGGCGTCGACGAAGTACCACCAGCTGCGGCCCATTGTGCCGCGCCGTGTCTGCGTCGCCCACCCTTCGTCGAGGACTTCCCGCCCGCCAGGGAGGCTGCTCAACTGCGAGCCGCAGGCACCGGCCACTGCGTGACCTGCTTTGGGACTCCCGGATGGGTCGGCCTCCTCCTTCACCAGCAGGTTATCTTCAGTGCATTGCGCCTTCCACCCACGCACCACCACCCCGTACGCTCGGCGGCACCACCTTGGGCGAGCACGCCACCCTACTCTCTCCGGCTACCCCAACCTCGACACCTAGGTGTTCTACCCATGCTACCCCGATAGTGTAGGTTAGCATCTTACATGTTTGCCTGCGTTGTACTTTGGAGACATGTCTCACCTATCGAGGATAGAGTAATTGTCACCCTTTTTTGGAGCCTACTGTAGTGGCGTTTCTGTGAGTCTTCTAAGCGTATTTGCTAGAGGCGTCGCCATGTAATAAAATGAATGTAATGGATGCTTGGTTTTTATGCGGTTTTTATGGATCTTTATGCTTCTTTGATTGAGTGTATGACTAGTGTTTTCAAATAAATTGACTAACAACCTAACCACTCAATTTTAATGCAAAACTTGATATCTTTAATCAACCCCTCTAACGAGATGTCCCTCCGCCCGCTCTAGCCGCTGGCTGAACGCGCGATGACGCCGATGCGGCGGTTCGAGGTCGTGGGCGTGGTCGGCGGGGGCGCCCGTGGCGCCCGAGCGTCGGATGCGTTCGATCAACCGAGGAGGGGCGAGGTTGTCGTGGGGGCGTTCCTAAAGGGGCGAGGTGCCACGGCCCGCACCCGGTGGGGTCTTTGTACCCTAACCCACCACCGGTGGAGGTGCTGCCCCTAACCCACCGGTTTGGGAGCTGCCCCTAACCCACCACCCAGGGGGCTCCACCGCCCACCGCCCGCCTCCGCCTCACTTCCGCGTCCCGCTCTTGGCGAGGTCATGCGGCGCCCGAGACCCGGTGTTGGAGACCACAGGAGGGAGTCGCCGCCACCACGGAGGTCCCCCACGCGACTTCGGCGCAAGCTTGAGGGCTTCCCCAGGCGAGGCCGCCGACAACCGACAACTCCGGCGACCCCATCATTCGCCCTCGGCAGCTCAAGGAGATCGTGAAGAACTCGACCTCACCACCTGCCGCGGACGGACGAGTGGTGTGGCCATCGCCGCACACTTCGCTCGTCGGGCTGCGTGCGTGGTGGGACGGCCTGCGACATGCTGCGGACCCCGTGCACATCACTGGGAGGAGTTAGGAGGCCTTCATCGAGTACCACGTCTTGGGAGGGGCGTGATGGGCCGCTAAGGTGGAGGAGTTCGCAACATCGGCCCGAGGATCACGAAGATCGGGGAGTACGGCAACGCTTCACCTCCATGATGCGGTATGCCCCATTTCCCGACACCGACGGAGAAGAAGAAGATGTACTTTTCAGAAGGGCCTCGACACTCGCATCAAAATTTGTCTCTCTCAGGGCACACTGCCCACACCCTCCGTGAGATGATGAACAAGTGCACGGAGATCGAGAAGGATCGCTTGGAGGCGACTGTCAAGGAGAAGAAGAAGCCGGGCGAAGGGTCATTATCCGCCCAGTCGGCGTGGAGGGGCCCCGCACCTCCGCGCCCGCTTTACCGCCAAGCGCCTGCTGCGCAGGAGGAGGGGGTGGTGGTACCTACACCACCAACTACCCCGCCCACCGAGGTGCGGCGTGGAAGACCCCCTCACCGAGCACGTGGAAGGCTGCCGCGTCTACCCCCAGGCGGCATCCCTTACACTTGCCGAGGTAGTAACAAGCCAGCCACAAGATACTCGTACACCGGCCGGGGAAGGCTTTGCTACACCGGCGGTTCAGCCGCAGCGGCCCCCGTCGAGCGACGCCCAGGAGTGCCTCGGGAGCCACCGCCACCGCTTGACCCACCTCACAGCGAAGGGCGCCCGGGGCGCCCCGGCGTGGTGTGCGGTATGTTCATGGTTAGCGAAGCTAAGGCCCGGTGCTTTTGATTACGGTGCTACATGCTCATACATATCATCTAAGTTTGCGAGAGAATCGTACCCGTCACACCACCGCGGGGAGGCTTTGTAACAAGTTCCCCCTTGGGAAACTTGAGGTGTGCGCACAAGTGTCGGGGGGGTGAGAATAAACATCGAGGGTCACCCTTTTCTAGCCAACCTCACCCTTCTTCCTTCTAGTGGTCTAGATGTCATCTTGGGGATGGATTGGTTAACCCAGCACAAGGGTGTGATTTCATGCTCACCCAGATATGTAGAGTTTACTCATCCCAAGGGTCATGTGTCGGTGTGAGCCCAACCACGGCAAAAGCGGTGTCCATGTTGTGTGCCCTAGAGGCCCAAACCGTGGAGAGCGTACCATGTATGTGAGTATCAGGATGTGTTTCGAGGTTGCCGGGGATGCCACCCGGATCGTGATGTTGAGTTCGTGATCGACCTTTACGCACGAATGCGAGGTCCGATTGCCAAAGCGACCTACGCATAATGGGTCGATGAGGTGGAGGAGCTCAAAGAAGCAGCTTAAGGAGCTTTCGGCGGGGGGGTACATCGGGCCTAGTGCTTCCCCTTGGGGATCTCGAATCTGTTCGTAAAGAAGAAAGATGGCTCGATGAGGATGTGCATAGACTACGAGGAGTCCGAATACGTGGTATTTGTCAAGAACAAGTACCCTCTTCCAAGGATCGATGACTTCTTTGGATCGGTTGAGGAATGCCAAGTTCTTCTCAAGATTGACCTCGGTCGGGTTACCACCCGGATGAAGATCCGACCCGGGGATATACCCAAGACAGCCTTTGTCACTCGATGCAGGCGATTATGAGTTCCGCGGTAGTGTTGTTTGGGCTCACTAATGCCCGGCTTACTTCATGAACATGATGAACAAGGTGTTCATGGGCGAGTTAGATAAGTTCGTCGTCGTGTTCATTGATGACATACTTCGTCTACTTGGCTTGGTGAGGAACCTGCAACAAGCGGGGCGGTGCGAGAAGCTAAGGCGAATCGGCTCTCGCTAAGTTCGACAAATGTGAGTTACGGCTCGAAGAAGTTGCATTTACAGGACATGTGCTTACCGTAGAAGGGTGGCGGTGGATCGGCCAAGATTGAAGCCGTGAAGGCATGGGGGAGCGACCATAGCGTGGCCGACATTCAGAGTTTTTTCTTGGTTTAGCGGGTTACTACCGCCGCTTCATCGAGAACTTCTCCAAGATTGCAAGACCCATGACCAATCTCTTGAAAGAAGACCAATGAGTTTGAATGGACTCGGGATTGTGAGAGGAGCTTTTCGGGTTCGAAGGAGAAGCTTACCACCACCCGTGCTAGCCTTGCGGATATTCGTCGAGGGACTTCGTGATCTCTTTGCGATGCTTGGCCCATGGCTTGGGGGTGTGTCCTTATGCAAAACAGGGAAAGTGATAAACTTATGCCTCCCATTTGAAGCAACACGAGCAGCGCTGCAGGCACATGATCTTGAGCTTGCGGCGGTTGTACACACTTTTGAAGATCACGGAGGCACTACTTGATTGGCAACAAGTGCGACATCTACACCCCGATCACAAAGTCACGAAAATACTTCTTCACCGGAAGATCACGAACATGAGACGGCGAAGATGGGCTGGAATTGATCAGGACTACAACACGGAGATCCACTATCATCAGGGAAGGCTAATGTAGTCGCGGGGCATGCAGGCGCAAGAGCTATTGCCACCACCTCACGACTAGTGACACCCCTCGAGAGCTATGTCGTGAGATGGAAGCTCGGCTAGAAGAAGTGCCCGAGAGTCGGTTGAACTTTAGGGGTGCAATGCAATCTTGAAGAAAAATCCATAAGGCCCAAAGAGACCAGGAGATCACGAGTTTCGAGCTCATGAGAATAGGCAAGTGTCACGAATTCGAGAGAAGGCGGACAAGGCACAATCATGTACAAGGATGGGTAATGCGTATTGCCCTTAAGCGAGAACTACGAGAAGAAATTACATCGAGAAGGGCATGACTCAAGTTACGCATACATCGGGGAGCACCAAGATGTACAACGATCTCAAGAAGACTTTACGGTGGAGGCATGGCGGGACATTGCGAGAACATGTGGCGAGATCACGATGTATGCAACCAAGTCAAGCCCGAACATCAAAGACCCGCCCCGGACTTACGAAACGCTCGATGTACCAACACGGAAGTGGGAGAGTATCTCCATGGACTTCATAGTTGGACTACCCGTTCCCCCAAAGGGGCATGACTCGATTTGGGTCATAGTCGGCCGTCGACCAAGGTGGCGCACTTTGTTCGGTCGGCCATTGTTACCCGACGGACCCGGCTAGGCCCGACCTATATGTTGACCACATCCACGAGGTTGCATGGAGCCCCAGCGTTATCGTATGTCGGACGAGAGGAGTCGATTCGTATCTCAATTACGGAAGAGCCTCCACAGGGGCAATTGGCACTCAACTTCGACTACGGCACCGCTTACCACCCTCAGGAGCAGGCCCAGGCGGGCGAGAGGAGTGAACCAAATCACGGAGGACATGTTGAGCTTGTGTACTCAAGTATGGGAAGGGCTGGGAAATGCACATGCATGCGAGGAATTCTCCTATAACAACGATTACAAGCCCGATGTATTGGAATGTCAGTTTGAGGCCTTGTATGGGAGGAAATGTCGGGACCGTGATGTGGTCGAGGTTGGCGAAGGTCATTCTTTGGACCTGCCAAGGAGTACAAGAAGCTGAAGAAGGGAGTCGCCAGTGCGAGAGGAGACCAAAAGATCGCTCAAAAGCGGGCGGAGGAGCTATCTGCAGATAAGCGAGAAGGCGAGACCTCGGGTTCGAAGGGGGAGACTACGTCTACCTCAAGGTGTCTCCGCTCGGGGCACCCCGAGATTCCATGTGAGGGGAAGCTGGCCCCCGGGTATGTCAGCCCCTACAGGATCAGCGAAGAGTTGTCAAGTTGGCTTACAAGCAGGCTTCCAGGAGGCGTAGGAGTACACCCGTGTTCCACGTGTCCCAACTCCATAAATGTCGAAGGTGCCGGATCGGCCAGGGTGCCCACAAGACACGGCCAGGTACAAGGAGCACCCCGTGCATCCTTGTCGAGCAACCAAGGAGACTCGAAGCACCACAATCCCCATGTGCAAGGTTCGATTGGAGCAACCACACGAAGAAAGCCACGTGGGAGAAAGAGTCGGGAACTCGGGATGCTCTATCCCTACCTCTTTGAAAGGCGCGCCCCTTATTACGAATCTCGGGGGACGAGATTCTCGTAAAGGAGAGTACGTAACATCCTATTAAACCAACACCCAAAAATCACAACTTTCAAAAACTTTTTGAAAACTAGCCCATGCATGGTGAGTGTCATGTAGGAAGCCCTCTTTAGTGAGTTGCATTAGCTCTAAACTTCGAATTAGTGGCATGTGCATTGTCCTTCTTGTTATACATGTGATTTGTTCTTGCTGAATTTTTATGTGATGCTAAGTAAATTAAATAAACAACTTTTGGTGGCATGTGTACAACCAATGGGAAACACCTTGACCAAACCTAGACTATCCTAGGTGGACCCCACGGCGGTATGTGCGGGGATGCACCTGCATTGGGTATACATGTATACATGTGTATACACATTTTATTAAACAAAAAATAGAAAATAGGGAAAAAAATAGGAAGGGAGGGGAAGGTAGCGAACCCAGCCCGGCCCGGCTAGCACTGCATTTTGCTTCACCCCAGCTCCCCCCCTTCTCCCTTACTGCCGTGGCGGCACGACCCGGCTAAGTCGTCGTAGCGGCTAACGGCTGCCTTCCTTCGCCCTTCCCTTCCGCCGCGCCTTTGCCGGCCAATGAGCCGCCCGTAACGCGGCGGCGGCGCCCCCAGCGCCTTCCTTTCTCTCTCTCGGCGCCAATGACGAAAGGCGGGCGGGGACCCTTTGTCATCCCCCACCTCGGCTCTTCTCCTACGCTTTTGCCAGCGAGAGGATGCTGCCCGCGGCTTCGCCGCCCCTGCCCCGGCGGAGGCGTGGGGATGAAGACCGCCACGTCCGCACCCGGAGGCGTGCCCGCTCCCTCGTTACGTCGCGAACACTGGCGTCCGAGGAGGTCCCAGCCCATGCGCGCGACACGAGCACAACCGCCCACCCATCTTTTTGAGCCCGAGCGCCCGCTCCAAATTGGAGGCACCGGGGCAGCTCCACTCCCCACACGAACCCTAGAGCCTCGCTTCGAGCAGTTTGAGATGGCGCCCACGTGCCCCCAAGGCGCTACCCGGCCGTCGCCCCGCCGCCATGATCGCGCAGCCTCCCCCATATAAGCCCCTCGCGGTGCCTAGCGGCCTTCCCACCACTCCGCCGCTGGGTAGCCGCGCTCCACTTCAAGCGAGAGGAGGCGCGTGAAGGAGAAAGCGGCAGCCGGGGAGAGAAAACTGCGGTCGCCGGAGCCGCTACTCGCGCCCGGAGCCGCCCGCCCGTTCCACCCGCACGGGCGGGAGGAGGCAGCGCCCGATCGACTTTCACGTCAGCGTCGCGGCTCTGCACGCCGGCCCCGACACACCGCGCACCGCCACCTGCATTTGCACCACCATCCTCTGCGTCACCAACACCGGCGGTGAGGCACACTCCCGCCCAGCGGCGCTTGTCTTAACTTCCGCGGCGGCGCCGCCCGCCGGGCCCGCTGAGTGGCTCAAGGCAGCGCCTTGCGCGCCTACATGCGCGCGCGCGCGCGCAGTCGCCACTGCGCAGCAGCGCGCAGTTTCACGCCCGCTGCTTGGCTCGCGCGGCCGCGCGTAGCGACCCTTGCCGGTCGCGCTTCGCCGGCGAAGCGAGAAACGCTAAACGCTTAATACGTAACTGGCTCA
>JADLZL010004081.1:0-77645 GCA_015844335.1 Chrysopogon serrulatus
CGACACCAGAAATGCTTGTTGGTATTTCTTAGCGTAGTGTGAAAGAGTCCGCAAGCGCACGGAATTATTGTCGTAGCACTTCACCGGAAGTATTCGTGGTATCGTATTTCCACGTGGAATGGAGGTATTTCTTCTAACTAACTCGTCCAAGGATCACCAAAGGGTAGAGTTGGAAAAGGGTAGTGAGGTTCTTCTCACGACGTAGGATCTCTACACGGAGGTAACCTTGCTTTACTACATTCTTGCTTCGGGCACCGGATCGCACCTAGTGCTAGGTGATGCCGGCCTATAACTCTAGGCCACACCCGAGCGTAGGGAATGCAAGGGATGCTAGGGCTATCACCACCTAGCAACATCCCCTCACCCGTGGAGTGTGAGGCAAGCGAGGGGGTAGCCTCTAGCCTAGACACCATGTCTCACGCTATCGACTACTACTCTAGCGTCGCATGGGGCTATCCGTCTTTATTAGGGACCCTCTACTAGAGCATCCGCTACTAAGTCAAGTAACAGACAATGAACCCGCAAGAGTGTAATGCGCAAGATAATACGAATAGAGACTCACCACCGTAGTCGAACACGGACCTTATACTCCAAGTAGTACATGCCGTAGAGGTACACGTTGAGTGGGAGCCGACACGTCTAGCACTCCGCCTTCTTAACCTAGAGACACCGAATCCAAGATGAGATGGCGGACACGCCCGAACCTCCTCTCTACTTTCCCTCACTCACTCCCTATATTACTACTTGCTAGGCTAGCTAGGGCCTAGGCCCCTATGAAGGAGAGCTTTAGTGTACTCTTGGCCCTTGGTGGTTGCTGATTGGATGATGGAATGAGGAGAAGGGGAGGCCTCCTTTTATAAGTGGAGTGGAGGGCCTCTATGCAAGATTACACCCCAAACCGACCGTCCGGGTACAATGAATTAGAACCCCGCATGCCACCGCCTTTGAAACGTCGGTGGGAGCCAACCGACCAAAGTTTGGGCCATTTGGGTTTGTTGGGGGTGCGCCCGCACCAGGGTGCGGCCACACCCTGGTAGGCTCCATTCAGGCCCATTTTTGGTGAGTGCATCGGGCTCATCATTAGCTTTTCGAAAAGGTCTGGATGACTGAAAACGGAGTCGAATGCATCTGGGCATCCAAATTACCGAGGGCTGGTCCTGCAGCCTCAGCCTGGATTCGAGGATTTTTTTGGGCTTTCACTTCTTGGGCTCATGTTTGGTGTTTGTATCTATGCTTGGGACCTAGGTATTCTAGTATTTGGGCCACTCATTCTTTGAGCCTTTTTATGTATATTATGTAGCCCTTTATGTACATATTTTTTATGTGTTTTCGGTATGTCCTCCTACAAGTAGTAGATCACCAAAACTATGGAACTAATTAGTTATAAGCCCTAACTCTAAGTTTGGTGATCGTGTATGTTTATTTTATGCGAGTGTTGGCGGTTAATGTTTATGAGTTAAGGACCGCCAACACTTGTTATCAAAAAGCTTAATTCGTTTGAGATGATTCCTCATGAGAATGCTAATGAAATGTACTCTCGCTTAAACGTCATTGTAAGGGAGCTCAATAGACTTGGACTCACACAAATGTTATCATCCAATGTTATGAGAAAGATCTTGTGTGTCCTTCCAATTGACAAGTATGGTCATATTGTCACCATGCTCCACCAAGGTGATCTTTCCACCGCTACTCAACTCAAATCTTGGGGAAGATCAATGCACATGAGATGTATATGCACATCACTCCACAAGAGAGCTCTTCTTCAACCAAGAAGAAAGACTTGGCATTCAAGGTAAACTAAGAGAAGAAGAGCAAAGGTAAAGCAATTGAGATTGTCCTTGCAAGCTCAAGTGATGATGAAGATGATGATGCCAACATTGCATTCATGGTGAGAAAGACCACAAAGATGCTAAAGAAGCTTAACAAGAGTGGCGTCAAGTTTGACTCAATAAGAAGAAGTTCTTCACTAGTAGCAAGAGAAAGCCTATCTAAGAGATGGATTGCTACAATTGTGGTGAACTTGGTCATCTTGCACATCAATGCCCAAAGCACAAGAAAGACCAGTTCAAGAATAAGTACAAGGGCAAGAAAGATGACAAGTGATGAGGATGAGAAGAAGAAAGACAAGCCATACAAGAAGAGAGATGGCAAGAAGAATAAGTTCTTCAAGAAGAAGGGTGGCAAGACTTATATCGTGGGTGATTGGCTCACCGATATTGAATCATCATGTGGTGAATCATCCAACAATAGTGATGATGAGAAAGAGAAGGTGGCCGCTCTTGTTATTGGGACTTCACTACCTCCACCGCCTTCACCGCCATCATCTCCTACACACCTATGCCTTATGGCCAAAGGTGACACTACAAAAGGACCACCCCTTTAGCAACGCATACATACGTTGCTAGAAGTCCATATAAGCGTTGTAGTGGTCTTTACCAACACATGTAATATGCGTTGCTAGATGTGGCATTGCTAGAGTCTATGGCAACATATACAGATGCGTTGGTAATGTGTACCATTAAGTGTTGCTAGCTAGCAACGGAAATCTCCCAATGTTACCTACGCTTGCATGTGTTGGTGCTTACAATAAAAAAATGTTTTCATAGCATTTATTATAATTCTAATCAGATCATTATTTATTACTTTTCTATATGGGTGGCAAAATAACTTTGATTGTCACGTATAAGAAATACACAGGAGTAACACCTCAGAAGAGGAACACATCATAATAGCTCTTGAAAAGTTATTTCAATCGATAAATTAATTGTACCACACGCACACATATTCTCTGACTACAGTACTAAGTAGGAATCATCTAAATACAGTGTACAATACATAAGAACCATCGAATAAACATGTCGAATAGTGTAATCTTCACTCCTGATGCTCATTTATCCAGGCTCATTTATCTTGTTACTTCTTTGATTTCTTCACTTTTCATCTCCATCCTTTCAGCCATGCAAGAATGGTTCATCTCCAACAACTGGAATATAATATAAATATCTTTAATTAGATAAAGATAATAAGAACAAGTCAGTAAAATAACTATGAATTGGGTGCATGCATACACTCCAATTTTGCAGTGGAAATTTCCCTGTACCTTATGATAAATCTTCAATAAGAAGTTGCAATCCAGAGTCCCCTAGTCAAGCATGCAATAACCCTGAACAAATGGATTACTTATAAATGTCAAGAATTCTTGAACAAGATATCAACCTACAAAATTCATTGACTAAACAATTGTTGGTCTGCAACAAGCTGTAAATAAATACTAGAACAGTTATCACACAATAAGCTTATTGTAGTCCCATATATAGTAGAACTACATGTGACTCTGTACCACCACGATCTTCTTAACATCTTGTATGGAAAGGAAAATAATAATATACTATGATTTGACTTGTAGAGTTGGATTATATCTTAACATTAGCACATTGGAGTCGTACTGCAATTTGCAAACAGGTTTGCTGAAGCTCATTTCACTTCAAAGATAAATGCACAAATTTATTCCCTAGTATTTTATTAAGCACATGCTGAGGAAGTTAGTGTGCTACCTGATGTTACAGATCCTTGCAGACTTTTTCCCCTAAAGAAAATCACGTTTAAAAAACACACACCATTCCAAATATCCAGGATTGATTGTTGATCTGCAAGATTGATATGTGTTAGTTTCATATAATATGATGCATGATGATAATTGAAACAGGTATTCTCACATAGCATTATCTAGAAGGTAGATTAATACACGTCTGTCAGTATATATTCATATAGATCCAATCAGACAATGGAAAAAAATGCAGATAAGTGTGCTATACTAGGAAAAGGGAGGCTAACTAGCTAGACGTTAATTTCTTAAAAACTTGGTTATTCAATTACCTTGTACCTCTATATCAATGTCGGCGAAATAGCGGCGGTCTACCACGGGTATACCGACGGTAGTGATTTATTGGTGGAGACACGCTCTAGACTACAAACGAGATGGAACAGAAAGAACAGCACACACGGTTTACTCAGGTTCGGGCCGCTAGATGCGTAATTCCCTATGTCCTGCTCTTCTGCTATTGATGAAAAAGAATACGTTTGAGGGGGTCCCTGCCCGCCTTATATAGTCTGGGGGGCAGGGTTACAAATCCTGAGATCCCGAGGTGGTCGGTTACAAACAGATCGTATCTAAGTAGGATACAATTAGTTTCCCTAACCGACTAGTTGCCTTGCATGACAAGTAACTCTAATTGTCCGCTGGGACTCGACCAGGCGAGAGAGGCCGTCGGTCTTAGTCTTGTGGGGCTGGGCTGGGTCTCGACGAGGCCAAAGGCCGGCCGTGAGGGTATAGGGGTCTAAACCCCCCACGGCTGGTCCCGGAGCACCATAAATCTTGAGGAACAACACCGTCTTGATGCTTGCCCGAGCAGTTCAGGCTGTAATCTTGCATAGTTGAAGCTTATAATCGACACTGCCGACCGGTTTGGTGAAGAGTCGATCGGTTTGACATGGAGCTAACGGTGCGGAGATAAAGTTGACCTCAAAAGTAATTCAATTACAAGTCTTGTCGAAAGATACATGTTGCTCAAAAAGAAAGAAAAAAAGCAGCTCATGTCTAGAGGCGTGGGGCCTGTAGCATATGATATCGGATATCATTGAGGAAACTAACTTTTCGGAAAAGCCATATATACGATAGGGTTCAGAACCCATATTGGAAAACAAGCCCGATCCTTTGCCAAGTGATGTGGGCCCATGTAATCCCAAAGGTTGGTAGAAGATGAGGATCATGTTGTGGCAAGCTTTTTTGAAAAAAACTTGATAATCACCGTAATAAGCCATCTTTTTGAGAGAAAAATGTAAATTTCGGGAAAAGTGACCGCAATGTAGGCCGAGAAGCCAATGAAATGGGCATGATACCCAACAGAGCGGCCCAAATAATCCCCACACCTTGTCGGAGGGGCAAAAAGAACATCCGGCACGGGCGCAAAATATCCGTCTTGGAGAAGCGTGCGCGGCGGTTCGACTTCGGTCATGGCGTAATGATGGCACTTTCCGGTCATGGGGAAAGTGATCCGTCGCGTATCTGTGCGGCGATTCCCACTCGCCGGCTCATCTTCTTGATGGCCGCTTATAAATAGAAGGCACAACGACAAAGGTGGACATTCTCTCAGAAGAAAACCCTAGTCCTATAGCTCGGTTCTTGTACGCTTCCAATCTCCTTCTTCACCTTCCCGCACCGGGGAGATGGATCACGGTAGCGACCAATGGAGGGCTCACCAAGCGGTCCGCCCCACAGGCGCCGCCGTAGCGGAGGGTAAGCCATCATATTGCTGCAGTGCACATGCTAGGTGAGAAATTAGAATCCAATCTGACTCAATCTATTGCTTTCAGGGTGCTGGCTATCGGTGCTCCAACCGCCTGACCTCTCCCCGCTGCGGAGGAGGCCGGCGAAGGAAGTGCCGGAGGTCGGCATGCCATGGTGACCGAGCGGTCACCATGGCGGAAGCTGCGTGAACGGCTGACCGCCCGTAATGGCGGCGCGCTGGAGCAGGCCGAGGTGGAGGCGCAATGAGCCGAGGCCCAGCTAGGAGGAGGCCGACCCGGGGGTGGCCTGGGGTTGGAGGAGGAACTCAGACCATCCTCCCCGGTGGCGGATGCAGTCGCTGCCTTCGCCGGGCACTGGAGACTCCCCCTGGAGCGGCTGGAGAACACTCCCGGCCGAATCCGGGGTTTGTGTCCCACCGCTTGCGCCGCCGGCGTCGCTGGCGGTTGCCCAACGCCCGGTCTAGGTTGGATCTCAGGGGACTCGGTTGGTCTTTCTTCGGAGGGAGAACGCGTCGCGGACCTGGAGCACCTCATCCGGGACTTCGACGACGCCGCCGACGCCATAGTGGAGGAGGTGACCGTGGAGGACGTCATGAACGACGCTCCTTAGGGCCCCGGCGGGCATTTAGCTTGTTCGCCAGCGGACGCTTGGTAGAGGACTGCTTGCAGTTCCATGGGTTTACTGGTCCTTGAACAGTGGCTTCTCTAGGACGAAATCCATGCGACGCTCATGCTCCAGTAGCCAGGTGTCTTTAGCTTTTGTACAAAATGCCATGGACAAGTAGTTTTTAACTAGGTTCTGATTGTTCCAGCCTTATGCGCTTAAACTATTTGTCGTGCATGTTTTGTTATCTTATCCTTGATCAAACATGATCTAAAATGCGCCTTCATTTTTAGTAGTGCAAAACTTCAGCTCTGGCCTCAGACTAAACTGGTCGACCCGGTAAATGGCGTATCTCGCGAGGCCCGGTCCCAGGCCCGATCGATTGACGAGGGGCTTGGCGATACACCGCTCGTCTGCGGGCCTAGTCCCCAGACTGATCTGGTCGACTAGGACTTGAACAATACACAGCCCGGCCACGAGGCTAGTCCCCAGACTGATCTGGTCAACCAAAACTGTAAATAAAACTTTTGTAAGACCTCAGTCCCCAGTCTGACTGGTAGACCAGGTCAGGCATGTCATTGATTCGTGGGCCTAGTCCCCAGTAAGACTTGGTGGACCACGACTTTAATAAATGCGACTTCGTACCATCTAGAAAAAGTAAATGGATAAAGGTGACTCGGCCCAAGAAGGCCCAGTTAAAAATTAGGGTGAAAAGGAGGTCAACAGTAATCTCAGGAGAGTCAATGGGCCACCCGAACCATATAAATAGCCCGACGGCCGCCGCTCCCACTTCTACTCTCAACAGTCGTTGCCATTTCCGCCGCTCCCTTCTCCTTATTCTCCGGCGCATGAACTAGGTTTTCAGTTACCAGCGCCCTCGCACCTCACCACCACCCATACGCACAGGCAATGGGGAAGAAGATGACGAAGGTGGAGGTGGCACACAAGAAGTTGATGGAGACCCACTGGGAGAAGTCTCTAACGACACAGGAGTCATTAATGGGGATGACGCAAGGTGGTCTGCTACCACCACTAGAGCTAGTGGTATGGAGGGCGCCGTCATCAGGTGAACGCTATCCCAACCCCCAACCAGATGAAATAGTGGTTTTGAGGATTACTTCCCACGGGGATTGGGGATTCCGGTGCACAACTTCTTGAGGGATTTGTGCATCTTTTGGGGAATTTCGATCTGCAATCTTCCCCCAAGCTCCATCTTGACCATTGCGATTTTCATGGCATACTACGAGTGCTATTTGGGAATAGCACCGCATTTCAATTTGTTCCGCCACCTGTATTATCGAAGAAGAAGAAGCGAAAGGGCGAAGGATCCTAGGTGGCCGGCGGGTGCTACATTGCCTTGAGGGAGGGTGTGAAGTCCCACTGGATGGCCATTGGGCACACCTCAAACAACAAGAACTGGATGAAGCACTGGTTTTACATCAACCAGAATCTGGAAGGCTGACCAGTTCCTTGTGATGTCACTCAGATTCCCCAATCAAACCCCCGGTGGTCTGAAAGGCCGGATATGGATCAAATGGTCCAAGTCGAAGAACTGCTGTCCCTAATGGATTTCAGCAAGATTGATGGGATCGTAGTGGCCAGCCAGTTTGTCGTTCACCGGATCCTGCCGCTGAAGGAAAGGGTTAACTTCTTGTTTGAGTACCAAGGATGCAGCGACCCATCGCGAGAGAGTAGGGAAAGCCTAGAGAATGAAGAGGTGGAGAACCGGTTGGCAAAAATGTTTGAAAGTTTTGCCAAGTACAGCTTCCCAGAAGAAGGAGTACCCCCGTATACTCTGAAAAATCCTCCTCCACCGGAAAGTAAAGGGAAGTTACAATGCATTATTTCTCCAGATCTGTTAATCTTTGCATATGTGCTTGACTTGTGATATGTTTTAGCAATAACTTGGACAGGATCACCAGGCGTTTGTGTCTCTTGTGCCAGTGGAACCATGGCCTACTGGTGACGCCATCCGGGGCCAACAAAAGAAGACCAAGCCAACTGAAGGGGTCGATCAAGGTGGCCAGGGCGGAGAAGATCTTTCAGCTGCCACTGAAAAACAGCTGAAACGCAAGGTGACCGGAAAAGCGCCAATGCAGCCACCGCCAGAGAAGAAAGCGAAGCCCACCGGTACCAGGACCTGTGGCAAACTAAAGATTGGTGAGGAGCCTGAGACGCGGCGCTGAGCAGTAATCGAGAGCTCAGACTCTGACATAGAGGATACAGCCCCCCTGAGTCAGAAGTTTAGAGCTAAGCGCTCCGAGGAGCAGCCGCGCCGATCGTCCACCACCGGCGGTACTCCGCGCCAGCAGCCACGCACCCTGCCGCAGACAACACCACCAAGGACCACACAGGCGACGACCGAAAGTGGCAGAGGGAACAGCCCCCAAGGAGGTCAGAGACAACTCAGAGGCCGGCTCCCGAGCAGTCGTCGACTAGGCAGAGGGTCCCACGCCCGATCCTCGACCACCACACTCAGAGTCTGGCGGTACGGGAACCGCCACTGCTGGTTGGAGTGGGTCAGCAAGCCGAGGAGGAGCTGGACGCTTTAGCTTCTTTGTTAAGCAATCGACTAGATATGGGCACCTGTATTCTCAATAAATTCATTATATCATACTGACTATGATTACTCATTTGGACTTGCGTGACAAGCCAGCACCAGGAAGGAGAAAGTCCCCCGGATCAACAACCAAAAGGACACACCAAAGCCTCAGGAGACCAGGAGACCAGGGCGAAGCGGATCACGAACTCGACCACCCTTCTCCAACAGGTGCACCACTATCTCCTCGTCATGAAGGTAGTAGGGGTGCACACGGGGGTGTGGTCGGGCATGTCCTGGCGGGGGAGACACTGTCGACCTCAATCAGGACAAAAACTAGGGCCAGTGCACCCGTTACACAGGACCCTCCTAAGGAAATGGAAGAGATCTGGGGGCATCTGAAAAGCCCGAAAACGGGTTCGGGAAAGGTGAGCTTCATAGCCCGGCGGGACGTAAGCGAGGGGAATGGCAAGTGTTTGAATCCAAGGTCGACGCCCCGATCCAAGAAAATATTGAAACTTCCTTAAAGCAGCTGCGCGATCATATACAGGTATATGCATAGGACGAATATCCAGTGTGCATCTGAATTATTAGCCAGAGCTAATGAGTTTATGATTATGCAGGGACTATAAAACATCGCCCAACAGTGTTCAGATATGATAGATCAATTTCGGCCCACCATGGCCGAGAATGAACGCTTGCAGAGAGAGAATGCTACCCTAACTTATAAAGTCAGCGTCCTTGAAGGGCAATCATCTTGCGCACTTGAGAAACTTGCCTTTATCGAGCACCCTTGTTTATGCCTAATGTGGTGCAGAGTTGGAGGAGGGCGACCAGCTGAAGGCACAGGAGTTATCTCGTCTGCTAACTGAGAAAGAGCAAGCCCAGTAGCATATTGAGGAGCTGAAGGGTGAGATGGCAAGTCGGTAACCTCCGAGTCGGCTTCTGGGACACTGCAGCCGGGGTGATGCAGAACATCAAACTGGTGGATGAAGGGTCGTCAATCCAGTCCTCCGAAAGTGGTCCAGCTTCCCCTTGTAAATTCATGGAAAACAGCTTGATATACATAAATACTTTTGCGCTTTGCTCGGCATGTACCGAGTATTAGCATCTTCTTTAGAGTTATCCATATATGACGACTTGTTGAATGGTGGTCGGTATTCAGAATACCGTCGCTTAAGTTAGAGCTAGGAACTCGTAACTGCAAGACTTCAAGTAGGTAGTGCGAAGAACTAGGAAGAAAAAACAAAATAAATAACAGAGATCAAAAACATAAAACTTCAACAAGTTCACACTAAGTAGTAATCCAAGACATGGTGAATCGGTAAACGAGTATGAGACTCATTTAGTTTTTAAGAGGTGTATATGCATGTAGTCGTGTAGCATCCTTTGAAGCAAATCAGCTCGTTAGGTGACTAGGTGGCCTACGTGGAATAGCACGGTTTGCGGAACGCTTAGGACCCTAGTACCGTTAGAGAGCGACCGCTAGTACCCCCCGTGCTCACGTGGCTCGGGCCGTAACATGTGATCAAAGGAACTAGAGGCAGTGTGTCTTTTTCGATTGTTCTGCCGGAGCATTAGATTGTACGGTTTATGAAAAAATATGTTTTACAGATAAAACATTTGCACGAAAATGTTGATCATGAACCAAACTTTATTAATTTCAACTGAATACAAGAGAAGAAAGATACATATCTTATTCTATGCTGTGTATCGGGGGGTAGAATCTTATAAGGCGTTCGATGTGCCAAAATTTGGGTACATCGATGCCATCTAAAATACAGAGCCTATAAGAGGTAGGCCTAGTATGCTGCCTTTATCATGAATAGCCCCTCCCAGTGAGAGGACAGCTTATGCAGGCCTTCCGTCTTCTGCTTGCGTCGGAGCACCAGGTCTCTGACCATGAAAAAGCGATCCCGGACATTGCGGTTGTAGTAACGACGCACACTAGCTAAATACCGTGCGTTCTGAACGCAGGTGTCTAGGCATCGTTCTTCTAGAGCGTTGATGTCGAGCTCCCGTGCTTCATCCGAAGCGTCCTCGTCGAAGTACTCGATCCTTGAAGATCGGTGAGCTACCTCGGTGGGCAGCATAGCCTCAGAACCGAATATCATGAAGTAAGGGGAAACACCAGTGCTCCGGCAAGGTTGGGTGCGCGATCCCCAAATCACGGCGGATAATTCTTTTTAACCATCGCCACAGGTACAAGCTATCCTCATGAAATAGTAACTTATGAAGGGCATCAAGGATCATACCGTTGGCACGCTCGACCTGGCCGTTGGCCCTTGGGTGAGCCACAGACACGTACTTGACATGGATGGACAGGTCATCACAGAAATCCCAGAAATGACTTTCTGTGATTGTACTGCCAAGGTCGGTAATTATGCTGCTGGGGATGCCGAAACGGTGGATGACGTCATTAAGCATCTCGGCTGCCTTCTTCGCTGTTGCCTTAACCAATGGTTTGTACTTGATCCATTTGGAGAACTTGTCTATGAGGACATAGACAAACTTAAAATCGCCTGGAGCTGTTTTAAAGGGTCCAATCATGTCGAGTCCCCAGCATGAGAAGGGCCTGGTTACTAGGATGGTTTGGAGCTCATCTTGGCGGAAACATGGATCTGCTTGGCGAAGAACCGACAATTTTATCAATGTCGAACCAAATGCTCGGCATCGCCCCCACGGCATTTGGGCGATAGAAAACCGGCTTGAAAAGCCTTACCGACTAGTGTCCGCGATCTTTGCATAGTTGTCGCATGTACCGAGTGGATGTTATCCAATAATATGGCGCCATCCTCGGCGTGATACACTTACGGAGTATTTCGGCTTTTTGCGTTTTTTACGCAAGAGCTGGCCATAGACTAGTATGTAATGGCGGCTCCGATGAGCGAGGCGCTCTGCTTCGATCTTATCATCCGGTGTCACCTTGTTGGTGAGGTCTTTGGATGAAAGGCGTCCTCAATCGATGGAAGAGCCCCACGAGGCTGCTCAACCGACCGATCGGTTGCCTTGTTGTCTAGTTTGGGCTCATTCTTGAGCTCGAGTGGTCGTCCGGTCCGGGGAGATTGGTCGACACTGGTTCTTGGACCAGGGGCCACTTGAATAAATGGGAGTCCCCTCGCTCGATAGTGGCTGCGTGTCATTTGTCGGTGGAGCCAAGCGCTTTCAAGTACACTCTGTCGTGCCCCGGCTTCTCCTCATGGATGGATGGCGTAATCAGATCTTGGACAAAGACTCCATAGGGAACTTCCGCTCGAGATGATCCTAGCTTGGACAACTCGTCGGCCGCTTGGTTTTCTGTTCGCGGAATGTGCATAAACTCAAGGCCATAGAATTTGTCTTCGAGCTTGCGGATCGCAGCCACATAGGCGTCTATTTTCTCGTTGGTGCAGTCCCAGTCCTTGTTAACTTGGTTAATGACCAGGGCTGAGTCACCATACACGAGGAGGCGCTTGATGCCTAGCTCGGACGGCGATGTGAAGTCCATGTAATGCAGCTTCATACTCGGCAAAGCATTGTTAGAGGCTTTAAAGTGGATACGCAGGACGTATCGCAGCCGACCACCAGAGGGTGCTATGAAGAAAACTCCGGCTCCGGCGCCACCTATATTTAAAGAGCCATCGAACATCTTCCATTGTTCTTCAACCGTATCAGATACGGGTAGCGTCATATCTGTCCATTCGACCAAAAAGTCAGCTAGTGCCTGAGAATTAATAGTGGTGCGACTACGGAATCCGAGCTCGAAAGGACTGAGCTCGATCGCCCACTTGACAATCCTGCCGGCAGCATCTTTGTTGCGCAGGATGTCGTCGAGCGTGTGCTCGGTAGCCACAGTGATGTTGTATTACTGGAAGTAATGCAGGACCTTCCTTTTAGTGATCAAGATCATATAAAGGAGCTTTTGGATGTGTGGGTACCGCTGCTTGGTCTCGTTGAGCACTTTGCTGATGTAATGGATTGGTCGCTGGACGGGATAGACGGACTTGGGTTCGTTGCGTTCGACCACTAAGACGGTGCTGATCACTCTATCAGTAGCAGCAATGTAGAGCAGCAGCTGCTCATCCCCTATGGGTGCCGTGAGGACGGGTGGTGAGGATAAGTATCTCTTTAGCTCGTCGAAAGCGGCGTCGGCTTCTTCAGACCATACAAATTTCTCCTTTGCCCTGAGCAACCGAAAGAAAGGAAGACCCTTGTCATCGAGTCGGGATATATACCTGCTTAGGGCAGCCATGCATCCTATTAGCTTTTGGATGTCTTTAACGCACTTTAGAGGCTTCATATTCAGCATGATTTTTACTTTCTCGGGGTTAGGTCGTATGCCGTCTTGACTGACCACGCTACCGAGCAGTACGCCGGAAGGGACGCCGAACACGCACTTGTTCGGGTTGAGCTTCCACTTAAACACATTTAGGGCCTTGAAGGTCCTATCGAGGTCATCGATCAGATTCGAGGCCTCTTTTGTTTTCACCACCACATCATCGACGTAGGCTTCGCACAATCCATCACAGATCTCTGCTTCAAGGCCTTTGTTGTATATGGCGCTAGTATGTTGCACCAGCGTTTTTTAAGCCAAACGACATGGTCGTGTAACAGTAGGCACCGAAGGGGTTATGAACGATGTTTTCTCCTGATCATCTAAGGCAAGGGCGATCTGGTGATAGCCTGAATAGCAATCTAGGAAAGAAAGCAATTGGCAACCCACGGTGGAGTCGACCACCTCGTCGATGCGAGGGAGCAGGAAGGGATCTTTTCGGTAGTGTTTGTTGAGATCGGTGTAATCAACGCATATTCTCCATTCATTATTCTTTTTGCGTACAAGAACTGGATTTACTAACCAATCCGGGTGATACACTTCTCTAATGAAACCAGCATCTAAGAGCCAGGTTATCTCCGCCCTAATCGCCTCTTTCCTGTCCTGAGCAAATCGTCATAGCTTCTGCTTGACTGGTTTGGCTGTCTCGGAGACATTAAGGAAGTGCTCGATTCGTTCTCTAGGGACACCGGGCATGTCAGCAGGTTTTCACGCAAAAATGCTTATGTTGGCCTGCAGAAAACGGACGAGCGCATCTTTCTATTTGGGTCGAGGTCACCCCCGATCATCGCCGTCTTGTTGGGATTTTCGGGGGCCAGGCTGACCTTCTTGTGTGCCCTGATAATCTCCTTAGGGCGCTTGTGCTGCTTGATCGGAGGCTCGAGCTCCGCAGGCTTGGACGTCTTGGCTTTGTAGGTATCCTTCTCCATGCGCGCCTTGATCTCTTCGGCTTCAGCCGTGGCGTATGCGTTTGTCTCGCAGGCATGAGCCATGAGGACGTTGCCATGGAGGGATAGGATTGCCTTTTACGTTGGCATCTTGAGGACAAGGTAACCGTAGTCTTGGGGACGGCCATGAACTTGTCTATGCCTGGTCTGCCGATTATGGAGTGGTAGAACCCATTGAAATCGGCCACGATGAAGTTAATGTAGTCGACGCGGAAGTGCTGGGGCGTGCCGAACTGAACAGGCAGTGAGATTTGACCGAGGGGTATAGAGGGCTTGTGTGGCATGATACCCCAGAACGGTGAGTCATAGGGTTCAAGGTGATCCTGCTTCAGTCTGAGCTCTAGGAAAGCTTGGTGAAAGAGAATGTTTAGAGCGCTGCCACCGTCGACCAGCACCTTCTCAAAGCGGAGGCTACCGATCTTCGGGTCAAGGACCAAGGGGAATCGGCCCGCATCGGGTAGCCTAGCCCACATGTCAGATCGACTGAAGGATATCGGGTGCTCGGACCAGGCCAGAGCATGGACATCAGCGACGAGCCCGTCTGCTTCGGAGAGGGCGACGATCTGCCTCTTGAGGAGCTTCCGGTCGCGTGCGGCCACTTTGCCTCCGAAGATCATCGCGATCACATGCTTCTCCGGGTCTTTGTAGGCATGGCGTGGATTCTTGCCATCATCCTCGTCATCGATGGACTTGTCGCGTGTACTGGGCTTTTTGGGGTAGCCCTTCTTATTGGTACGCTACCGCTTGCGGGCAAAGATGCTGGCGAAGCCATGGCACTCGCCAAAGGTGTGCCCCTTGTTAGGATGACAGGGGCAGTCACCATTGAGGATCTTGTCGTACTCGCCGTAGTCACAGTCGACTTCATGCTTCTGACCTTTGTCGGTGTTGTTGACGATTTCATTGACGGTTGCCACGGTTGTGGCGGTCACCGTTGCTGTTGTCCCGCCGCCTGTACGGTCGATCGTCGTCACGACGGTTAGTGTTCCGGTCATCGCGACGGTCGCTACCTCGGTCGTCGCGGCGGTCGCTGCCTCGGTCGTCACGGCGATTGCCACCGCAGTCTTCCCGTCGGTGGTTACGATGATCGGGGCGAGGCCCCCGGCGATCGTCGTATTCTGGATCTCTATCATCATCGTCACGAGGCCGAATGCGCTTGTATATGTTGTGGGTGCCATCGTCGTACTGGATGAGAGCTTCGTCGACGCACGCCCATTCTTGGGCGATGTTGAACATATCCTCCATCGTCGCTGGCTGCTTGCACAGGAGCTTCTTACGGAGGTCGGCGTTGCACGCTGGCGGAGCCCGGTAATGAAGATACCAATGGCCTCCGGGACACTGAGGTCTTTGACGGTGATCCAGACTTCGGTGAAGCGGTGGATGTAGTGCCGTAAGGACTCGTAAGGAGAGTCCTAGATCAGGGCAAGCTCGTACTTGGGGCCGGGCTGCTCGCAAGTTGGCCTGTAGTTCTCTATGAACATCTCCCATAGTTGTGGCCAGCTTTGGATGGAACCGTCCCTTTGGCGCAGCAACCAACGGTTTGCGGATTCCCCGAGCACTACCGGTATGTAGTTTGCCATGACGTGCTCGCCGCCCCCTGCTGCCCGGACAGTCGTCTCATAGATGACCATCCACTGCTCCAGGTCAGCCTTGCCATCGTAGTGCCTCAAGTCTCTGATCTTGAAACTTCTGGGCCAATTGACTTGGCGCAGCCTCTCGGAGAAGCATTTGGGACCTAGGGCCCCATGCCGAGCTCGGTACCTATCATCAATGATGTTATGGAGGTCGAGCGGGTTAGGCTGGTTGACCTCTTGAGGCACATGGGGTGGTTGTGCATTTGCCACCTTCTCTTTGGCGGTTATCGCACCCTTGGCGTTGGCTTTGGCTGGGCGCGTCCGACTCTCGGCCCCGATCATTAGTGCGCCGCCACCTTCCGCCCGGTCCCTGCGACCGCGTTGCATGCTGCTGGAGCGGTGGCTTTGGGATGGGCCGGCCGACATCTCGCGCATGAAGTTAACTTGCACTTCTGCCGCCTTGAGGTGGTCGAGGATAGCCTCAATCGCTGGTGTAGCCTGCATGTCGTGGAGTCGCTGGACTACGACAGCGATATTGGCGCTGGGTGTCTTGTGGACTTGTTGATCACCGACCAGGTCGAACTCGTCTCCTAGATTGTGGGGCTGCATCCTTCTTCTCTGTCGGTTGGCTTGTGGGGCAGGTGGCGGATCCTGCTCGGTGACCTGCGCATCGGCCGCGGCTGCATCCACGTCAACACCCGCGCCCTCGGGTTGAGGGGGCACTCGAACCAGAGCTTGGGTCATGCAGCGCCGAGCACGGTCCTCGTTGCGGGCCACCCTCGCTTGCTGTTGTTCAGAGGTCTCGATGACGGGCTGCTCCTCGTTGACGCTAACATTGAAGATAGCCCCCTCGAACCCTGGAGGGAATTCCGGGAAGTCAACTGCATCAAATAGTCCCGCAACTCGTTGGGCGAATTCGTCGTTATCTGTCGTGGAGGCGGAGCTTGCAGAGGCAGTTGCTCCATTTAACCCAGAGATGGAGCTCGATCCACCTTCCTCCTCAGCGGTCGACTGAAGGCCACTGGAGGCTTCCCCGCTGTGGACGCAGTGGATAATGTGCCTAGCCGCCCTGTCGAGGTGGAACTCGATGAGTTGTTGCGGGCGTTGGCTCTGGAACAGCCTTCCCACCTGTTGCTGATACGCCTCGGAGGCGTTGGGCGTCCCAAAGGGGAACGGGTTTTGGCCTGCTGCGTTTTGGGCGTTACGCCTCGAGTTACTCCGACCAGACCGAGGGTGGCCTCGCGGGTCTTGCGGTTGGACTGCCGTCAGATTTGGATCTGAACGGCCTTGCGGGTTGGCGCAGATCCGGGGACCGTGCCGAGGTTGAGCCGTTGCTAGAGCCGAGTCTAGGCGGCGAAGCTAGTCGACGCAGGCCTGTGCGCCACGCCGAGGATGAGCCGCGACCAGATTTGGATCTGGGCAGTGGAGCCGGTCGGCACGAACCTGAAGGTTGCGCCTCGTCGCAGTCAGATCAGAGCCTGGGCCACGGAATGGATTAGCGCGGACTTGCAGACCGCGTTTTGCTGCAGCCAAGTCAGAGCCTGGGCGGCGCAGAGGGCCAGCGCGGGCCTGAGCCCGACGCCGACGTCGTTGGACAAGAGTGAAGCCATCATCATTAGATTGGTTATGGACCGATTCCAACTGTTCGATCATCTCCTCGAGGCCCCTCCCGAGCTGATCGATAGATCTGAGAAGATCGAAATTGTCGATCTGTCTTCCTTGGTAGCGAGGCAGTGGTGGCCGGGACGCCGGTCGTGGCTCCCTCGAGATTGATCCCGAGGGGTGAGATGGCGGTGGTGCTTGAGGTGCCGGCACCAAATCTGCTGGAGCTCCTCCCATGCCTCTTGTCGCGAAAACAGTCCAGGTGAAGGAGCCGATGGTGAAGGTCGATCCATCCTCGATCTCTATGGTTGTAGCAAAGGAAACATCTTGCTTGCTTCGAAATCTGCACGCGCACCCCCTACCTAGCATGCCACTGTCGACGAAATATCGGCGGCAGTCTACCACGGGTATATCGACGGTAGTGATTTATTGGTGGAGGCACGCTCTAGACTACAAGCGAGATAGAACAGAAAGAACAACGCACACGGTTTACCCAGGTTCAGGCCGCTAGATACGTAATACCCTACGTCCTGCTCTTCTGCTATTGATGAAAAAGAATACGTTTGAGGGTTCTACACTTCACTTTGGATAGACCCAGGCCACACGTTCATTCACTTCACTTTCGGTGGCCGCCCTTTTAGACTCTATAGTCCTCGTGCTCACGAGCTACTTGGTGTACCACAGTCAGACACTCTCCTTCACCAGTCCTACTATAGGGAGACCGAGCCCCCTCGTCGCCCTCACGGTGGAGAGGAGCTTCCAGATGAGAAGGTACGGATGATCTTCAGAGAGCCATTCGGATCAGGTTTGAGACATCTACCTAGGGATCTCACCCCTACAACCCACGTCCTGAACGAGGTGATGAGGAGGACACTCTTGCCTAGGATTGGAAACAGAGAGACAATCACCAAGATTCAACAGTGGCTTGTGTATTACCTCTCGGCTTAGACTACTTTTAACATATGGGATGTCATTGTTTCAAAGATTGAGGACACGATCACCGAGGGTTTCAAGACCCACCGACAGCTACCGTTTGCTCACTTGATCTGCGTGATTCTCCAGAGGTTGATTCACCCTTTTCCATCGGCAGCTCTCGCAGAGTTTAGGCAGACTCCCACCTCGTTCCCAGTGTATAACATGAGTTAGCTTGTTGGAGCTTGTCCAGGTAACAGGGCCACAAGAGTGCCACGTCAGAGGCCAACTGTTGTAGAAACTGAGGAGCAGAAGGACGAGGTCGTTGTGGCCCTTGCAGAGGCAGAGTTGGCACAGATAGAGACAGAGCCTGCCAATATTGTTGAGGAGCTTCCTTCAAACAGTTTTGACAGTGACTATGAGCTTCCTCTGAGGATGCCTACATGAGCTCACGACACAGAGGCCAATGGTTCAGGCTCTAGCGACAACCCCACCCTTCTTGCCCTTCTTGAGCGTCTGACACAGTCTAGTGAGAGATAGGGCAGGACATTCAGCGCATTCAGCAGCAGCAGGTAGCAGACACAGCAGCCCTTCACGCTCGTCAGACAGAGCTTCAGTAGCAGCTTCTCTAGTCTCAGCTTGAGACCCAGGCTCTCTTCCGTCAAACACAGCTGCAGGCTCAAGAGCTCCACCGTCATTCGTTTTCCTTCATGGAGCACGTGATGAGACACACTAGAGTTTCCGCCTTTGACTTCACTGCTTCTCAGCTCGGTGGACCCTTCAGTTCTAAACCCCTAGGTTCAGCTTTACAGTCTAGAGGACGAGTCAGGGAGTGTTAGCACCATTTAGCTCACCGCCCCAGTAGATTCCACAGTTGTTTGCTTCTCTAGGGACCGGGTACACACCGATTCACACAGGCTTCACTCCACCTCCTACCTCTTCGGTGCTTGTGACCCCGAGAGCTCTCAGTGCCAGTTACAGTGAGATCACCAGCTTCCCCACACCGACACACCTTCAGGGTCTGGTTCTGTCCACGGGTGTACCACTCACTACTACTACGGAGACTCACCCAACCTCGGTTGCTCCGTCAGAGCCTCCATTGAGTCAGCGTCCTCCTGTTACTTCTGCACCTGAGGCTTCAGTGATTGTTACTACTTCAGTGCCCGTGAGTTCGCCTCCTCAGACTATTATTACTACCATGAGAGGCTCTGTTGGCATTTCTTATGCACAACTAAAATATGAAGGATTTCATAGCGCACGTAAAACCATTGTAGCATTTTACCGGGAGTATTCCAGGTATCGTTATTTGTATTTTACCTCTAGGAAACAATAGATAAAGACATTGATAGTTTGCCATCATGTATCTACTAACTTAGTACACCAACTAGACTAGAGTAGGGGTAAATGATAAATGATAGGAGTTATGCATAAATAACACAGACACACAGGAGAATTCTATGATAAAAGAGTAAATAGCTAAAGTGAGAGGACAACGGGAGAGCTCAAGGTTCCTAAATACTTCTCTATTACTTTGGTTCTATATAACTAATTCATGGGTAGATATAGCAATCACACAATAGCACTTTGGAGCAGCAGTACCTTTCCAACTCTCGAATAAGACTGGGAAAAAAGGTAGTTGGGGAAGGCTGCCAATAGCTCCATGAAACATCAACCCGAACGTGGTGGAATACAAAGACCGGACGAGCTATCACCTCTGGGGCTACCACAACTAACCGTGGGATTGAGCGCAATCTCAGGTAAACCCTAGCCTAGACACCATGTCTACCTAAAGATTACTACTCTAATCACATATGATAACCAGAGCACTCAATACGAGCGGAGATCCCATGCCAAGATATAACAACTATACTAGACATAATATGAAAGGCATAAAGTAAATAGAGAAGATAAATATATTAAAGCATAAGTCTTACAAAGAATAAATACAAAGACATACCAAGACTCTGAAGACTCTTCCAGAACCGGGGTGCAGCTCTACTCTCCCTAACTCCCGACTAGAACTAATCTACTACATTGGAATGTCTAGCCCTAATTCTCTAGAGGTGAGGGGTCATCCATTCGAGGGACACCTCTACATCTCCATAATAATGTGGTGCCCTTAGGGAGAGGGGTCTGGCCCTGTATTTATAGCCCAGTGGGATGCACGACAGCCATTTGATTAAACCGACTTAAGGTACGGTGGATATTAACCCTCAAAGGCAGTGGAGGAAGCTTCCAGAAGGGCGTAGGGGTTTCTTTTGGGCGAGGCCACCCGGCATCTCTCCTCAGGCTGGCCGGCCCTCCATCTCGGTCTTTGGGCCTCCGCTTTGTCGTGGTGTTTTCTTGATCCTTGTAGAGCCCAATAGTGTATGTTTCCGTCGCGGTTAAGTTTCGTTACTCTGTTTGGTAGTTAGGCCCTTTTTCGTGGTTTTCTGGAACAATCCCTGGAAAATAATAATTCACCAAAACTTGTGGAATTTGTCAGATAAGACCCTAGACTTCTCTATTTGTAAGTGTATTATCATTTATTATGTTTATTGCACTATTAAATGTTGACGCTATCCACCGTCAACAAGCTCCCCCAAGCTTACCCTTTGCTAGTCCCTTAGCAAAGCCTAACTACTAAACTTGGATCAAGAGTTGCGTTTTACTCCTTAAAAGTATACATGCTTTCAAACAGAAATTCTCCTTCGGATTAGATAAAACTGCTCTAACTTTCAAACTTACCTATTTTACCTTTAACTATGGAGCTTTTCAACTTTCGCATGAGTCTTGAGTAATTGAAAGATAGAACAATCAAGTCAAGCACTATATCTCAAATTCTTCACTCAACCAATATTTTGGACTTTTTGCAAGTTTTCAAAATAAAACTTAGAGCTTAATTGTATGACACCCTCAAGTCTCTTAATATGTGGTATTTATGGATCTCACTTGAGGCATTGATGTTGTCATGCCCTCCTACAACTAATGATTATAGTGGAGCTCATAGAAGTGGCATTAAATAAGAATGAGCATACTTGCAATTCATATATATTATAAAGTCAAATAATGGATCCACAGAGAGTCAGTCATACAATCAAAGCAAGATGTGCATGTGTATGGAATATGGTGGATAGGTGAATATATGGTGGCTAAACCTAATTCTACTTTTGCTCTTTGAAAATAAATCTCTCTTGGACTTAGAACTTTCGCAGGAAAACATGGGCTATCTTTATTCTCTTTCTTTTTTTCCTTCTTCTCTCTTTTTTTAGAAAGGCAAGTATCTGAGTACCCACTGTTTTAATTGCTTGGACACTTGTCCATTTTTTTAACTCCCTCTTTTTTTTCCAATACTTTTTCTTTTGCATAGCCACATGCATCCTTTGAATACAATAAATGATTAAAGAGATAACAATAAGAACTTAGAGCATTTAACAAGGGTTGTCCTATTTTTTGGGTTTTTACTCCTAGTGTAGGAGAAAAATATTTTTATGGTGGATCTGGATGAAAGTGGAAAATAATTGCGCTTACTCCTAGAGTAGGAGCAATGCATATGTAGGTAGAGTGTGTAAGTGTGATCTTGATTTTAAAAAGCATGACAAGACTCTCATAAGGTATACGACAAAGGTTGACTAAACTCAATGCAAAGCAAGCAAGCATAAATAAGCAAAGGTTTTCCTAATCTAAATGTATATCATATATAGCTTTGGTAGGAATTCAAACTTTATCATACAAGAGCTCATCATGTAAGATTTTTAGTTTTCAAAAGATAAATCTCTAGAACTTAGTATTGCTAGAAATAAGATAAATAGCAGCTCAGACCTTCTCATATCATATCCCTCAATCACCTAGACTTAGCTTAAGCATATGCCTCCATAAGTTTTAGGTTCAAAGTAAATTCTTATACCAAAGCAGTCATATCCAAAACTCGAGAGAATTTTTGGTTGAAAACTAGGCACTTGAAAGGAATTACAACAAAGCAACTATTCATCATCTCCAAGATAAAATTTTATTGTTCTTCAGTTTTTATTTGACTCTTAACAAACTAGACAGACTTGTAAACACTCAATGATCACACCTTAACAAATAGCTAGAGTATTTTTATTTAGTTTTAATTGTTATTTATCTTTTTATTTCTTTTTAACTAATAGACTCATAAAAGACTACTGACATGGACCTTCATGTGTCCACATATTTTTTTGGTATTTTATGACTATAAAATAGACTCAATAATTGCATAGGTATACTTACCCGATAACTAGAAGATGATCTCCCCAAGCTAGATGTTGTCATGGCTGAGCGTTGAAGCCGAGTGGTCCTCACAGAGGAGCTCATGCTTGTAAGAGCAAGTGTTGCCGGGGAATACTTCAATCTTATCGCCCAGAAAGTTACTTCCTTTACACAGGGGTTAGCTGTCTATCGAGAAGGTATACATCGAGGAGTGAAGATGAGGGCGCCAAGATAACTAGCTCTTGGAGTCATCCTGCAGAAAGCTCTCGCAAAACACCAAAACTTGTGGAACGGATTAGGATAAAACAGTTTTTGGTTAACCGTTTCAAGGATTGGGTGTTATGGAGCTTTAGAAATATTTTCCAAGTGGCAAGGTTACAGCAGGATACTAATTTAGTATTTTTGAATTTTCTATTTTTGTATACAAAAAAGAAAAACATGTATGCATAATATTTTTTATTTTTATGCCACCACAGTGAAAACTCCTATAGGCTTTTATACCGTAAGGGATTCTCATGGGGCTTCAAGTTTTTAAGATGAATTCAGCCTAATGCATGCCTATTTATTTTTGTTTTTTTCTATGCAATACTAATATAGAAAAGTAAACATACTAAAAAGAGAATAAATCATGCAATGCAAGAAAGTAAATATGGATAACTACCGATGTTACCTCCCGGCGAGGGTTCGATGTTCTGTTCAAACTAGACTCCTCCTTGCGGTGGTTCATTAATTGAGTACTTCAGTTTGCTCCAAAGGATGAGGATTGAGGTGGTGTCTCCACTAGTGGCACTTCTAATGGTGGTGCCACCTTCTTGTTTTCTTTTTATTAGCATCTCAAAGCTAATCCTTTTTAATGGTTTTTTCCTTCCTTATATCTTGAGTTGATCATTAGCATCTTATCTCATATGTTGTACTTCTTTCTCACCCTTCCAGACTTCTGCTTCTCTCATTATTTCTTCTCTGCAAGGGATTAGTAGACAACACATACCCGAAGGAATATACTATTTATTTAAGGTATGGATAATGTTTGCCAAGGAGTTGAAGATTAAATTGTAGCTCATGTTTTAAATGATTCACCATTATTTTAAATTTTCAAACAAGGTTAAGGCGAAGATATAATTTTGAAGAGTACCTCTAACCTTGATTTGATTCTATGAAGTCTCCTAATATGATTTAAATATTTTTATAGAGGAGGGGATAGTCTATAAATACAACCAAATTCTTATACTAATATGTTTTGATGTTATAATGTTTAAGTAATACTATTAAGCATACTTATAATAGAGTAAGGAAGTTCAAAAGACTAAAGATATTAATTCAAATAGAACCAAGAATATATAGGTGAACCAAAAGAGTATTTTATTTGTTTTAAGTTTTAGCAAATTAAATATGACATATGGTAAGGATAACCAAGACAATTAGCAATATGGTATAAGATATTGAATGTAGTTTAAAGTTGCATGAGGCTTGGATAAATGGACCTTATGTCTTGTAGGATGATTGGTCCACTATCATGGTGAGCTGTAGAAGGTGTTGAAGTGTTCTTTGAGCCATTTCTTTCCATCTTGGTCCTTTCTATACACTTGTTCTCCTTCCCTTTTATTTTGAACCATGATCAGACAATTATTCTTTCTTTCCTGCATAAATGTTAGTGGACACATACCCGAAGGATTGGAACAAGTTTGGAATGTGGGTGATGGTCCATATAATTCATGCGAATTTCATCTATGCTAATAAAAGGATGGACTTTTAGGATTACTTTAGCATAGATTTCTTCTAACAAATTTTATTGGTAGCTGCACTTTTATATGGTTCAAGGCAAAGGTAACTTGCGATAAAAAATTAAGTAAATAAACTTTGATACTTACAGCTCTTTCTTAGAGAATTATTTGTGTCTTCCTTTTGTGTAAAGTTATTGGACTTCATCACATACCTTGATTCATCTCTGATGTGAGTTCATCTCTTGACTTACCTGAATTGAATTTAGGAGTTTCCTGCAGAAGTTAGTCTAACAAAATATCCAGTGTCTACTAGAGCATACTTTTGGTTCAAAAATCAACCTAGACACCACGTCTAATTTGATTTAGGAGAGCATTTAACCTAAGCACCACGCTCAATTTAAAAGCTTTTTATAAGTAAACTCAGCACATCTTGTGATTCAAAAAATCAAACTACACACCATGTCTAATCTAATTTAGGAAGGCAAATTAAACCAAGCACCATGCTTAATTTAAAAGGTGTATGAAAAGACTTCAAAACCTAAGCATATAATAGCAAACAAATATAGCATGAGAGCATATAGAGATTTACTCAAAGAGATGAAAGCATGATATGTATGGTGAGAATGTTTTTTTTATTTTTAAGTAGAGATGCAAGTAACATGCATATGTGCAAGGATTTAAATATGTAGTGGAATGCAACGGGATAACTACGCATCAAATTTAAAGTCTATGAACAAGATTATCTCACCTTTCTTGATCATACTTACCATGACTCATAGTGGAATTTGTGAGTAGCGCGGCGTTTTTTGTTCGTCACATGTGATGAACTTTAAATTCATGTGATGACGACTTCTCTTCTCCAATATACACATGGTTAAAATATATATGTCTATACGAACCTGTGAGACGGCAGGGTTCTAATGTTGATGAATCATGAATGTTCAGGCACCCTTAGTTCTTAAATATCTCCCTTGTCTTGTTCTTGTGGAATTTCGCCAGAAGATTAAAACAGTTGATATCCCGCTTATTTCATAACTCAACAAAACATGGGTAATCCTACTAAAGCTAGTGGAAGACTAGATTAGCAGACATCAAGATCATTATTAAAATCTTTACGCCAATTGTTTCCCTGGCAACGGTGCCAAAAATGCTTGTTGGTATTTTTTATGCACAACTAAAATATGAAGGATTCCGCAAGCGCACAGAAAACCATTGTAGCATTTTACCGGGAGTATTCCAGGTATCGTTATTTGTATTTTACCTCTGAGAAACAATGGATAAAGACATTGATAGTTCACCATCATGTATCTACTAACTTAGTACACCAACTAGACTAGAGTAGGGGTAAATGATAAAAGATAGGAGTTATGCATAAATGACACAGACACATAGGAGAATTCTATGATAAAAGAGTAGACAGCTAAAGTGAAAGGACAACGGGAGTGCTCATGGTTCCTAAATACTTCTCTATTACTTTGGTTCTATATAACTAATTCATGGGTAGATATAGCAATCACACAATAGCACTTTGGAGCAGCAGTACCTTTCTAACTCTCGAATAAGACTGGAAAAAACGTAGTTGGAGAAGGCTGCCAACAGCTCTACGAAACATCAACCCGAACGTAGTGGAATACGAAGACCGGATAGAGCTGTCACCTCTGGGGCTACCATAACTAACCGTGAGATTGAGCACAACCTCAGGTAAACCCTAGCCTAGACACCATATCTACACTAAAGATTACTACTCTAATCACATATGATAACCAGAGCACTCAATACGAGCGGAGATCCCATGCCAAGATATAAGAACTATACTAAACATAATATGAAAGGCATAAAGTAAATAGAGAAGATAAATATATTAAAGCATAAGTCTTACAAAGAATAAATACACAGACATGCCAAGACTCTGAAGACTCTTCCAGAACCGGGGTGCAGCTCCACTCTCCCTAACTCCCGACTAGAACTAATCTACTACATTGGAATGTCTAGCCCTAATTCTCTAGAGGTGTGAGGTCATCCATTCGAGGGATGCCTCTACATCTCCATAATAATATGATGCCCTCAGAGAGGGGGTCTAGCCTTGTATTTATAGCCCGGTGGGATGTACGACAGCCGTTTGATCAAACTGACTTAAGGTACGGTGGATATTAACCCTCAAAGGCGGTGGAGGAAGCTTCCAGAAGGGCGTAGGGGTTTCTTTTGGGGGGAGGCCGCCCGGCATCTCTCCTCAGGCCGGCCGGCCCTCCATCTCGGCCTTTGGGCCTTCGCTTTGTCGTGGTGTTTTCTTGATCTTTGTAGAGCCCAATGGTGTATGTTTCCATCGCGGTTAAGTTTCGTTACTCTGTTTGATAGTTAGGCCCTTTTTCATGGTTTTCTGGAACAATCCCTGGAAAATAATAATTCACCAAAACTCGTGGAATTTGTCAGATAAAACCCTAGACTTCTCTATTTGCAAGTGTATTGATCATTTATTATGTTTATTGCACTATTAAATGTTGACGCTATCCACCGTCAATAGCTCCAGTCACCGAGACCGTCATCGCTTCAGCTACAGTGACAGAGGCAGTGTTAGTGTCAGTGGCTCCTGCACCTCCTGCACCACCCACCTTCGAGCCACCAGGTCAGGTCCCTCCCACAACGAGACAGCAGGCCGACCCGGTTAGTGACACAGCTGAGTAGACCCAAACCGCTTCACCTCCAGCGATGCAGCCTGAGGGTCAGTCCAAGGCTCAGCCAAGTGATAGGGAAGGGGTTCTCAAAACGACTGGGAAGGGGTAACCGGGGTCAGGCTGCCAAAAACTCTACGAAATCACCAACCCGAATGTGGTGGAACAAAAAGGCCTGTCGGAGCTGTCACCCCCGGGGCTACCACAACTATCCATGGAGTTGGGCGCAAACTCAGGTAACTCGCTAGCGCAGACACCACATCTATGCTAACGGCTATGACTCTAGTCCGATATCTTAATTAGATTAAAGCACTCGGTCGTGCGGAGAACCCATGCCAAGGTGTAAACCACCATACTAACCATGCTTAGCTAGCTACTAAAGCAAAAACTAGATAACCATGAAAGATAATGCAGTAATAAGAGAAGACGAATATATGAAATACTTGAGTCGGACAAAGAAACGATACAAGATCATACCGAACCTCTGAAGATGAAACGATACAAGATTGTACCGAAACTCCGAGGACTCCTCCGAACTTGAGCACCTCTCCCTAACTCCTAACTAGCTAGTACTACTACTACATCTTGGTAATTGGAATAGAAGAGCTCCTTGGTGGTGTGTCTTTAAATGAGGAGGTGGAAGGCCTCCTTTTATAGGTGGAGATGAGGGGGTTCAATGGAAAATTCCTTTCTCCTCTCTTGAATGCCTCAAACCGACCTCCAAACCGCCATGACCGTGCATTAAATGAGCCAATAACCACCAAAACCGCCTTAGGTACATCGGTATCTTTCTCCACGCAAAAATTGGGCTCGAACCGCCTTAGAAAGGGTGCGGCGGCACCCCTGGTGTGGCCGCACCTTGGTGGGCTTCGTTCGGCCTGTTCCTTGTTTTGTGGGCTTCTAGGGGTGCCTAGGATCCATGCCCATAAGGAAAAGATCATTTGGAGTCCATTTGATTTGTGTTTCGGCCTGTTTAACCCCCTGTTTAGGCCCTGATTTGTCTAGCATTGGGTTTTCTCTTCTTTGGCTAGTGTAAGCACCCTGTCTTGTACCATTTTTGAGCCCGTATATGGTGCTTTCCATAGTTATCCTCCTGTAAATGATGAATCACCAAAACTTGTGAAACTAGGTTAGTTCTAAGTCATATTTTCTATGTTTGGTGTTCATATTCATTGATTTTATGTGAGTGTTGGTGGTTATATTTATATGTTAAGGACCACCAACAAGCTCCCCCACACTTTCTTTGCTCATCCTCGAGCAAATGCATATATAACTATAGAGCATGATTTTCAAAAGATATGATACTAGCATAAAAAGATATTCCAAGTCATTCCTCATACCTATGGATTTGGTAGTGTCTACCATGTCGCCTTGGGTAGTTGAAAAGTGGAACGACTAAGACACCAAGTCATCACTTTCCACCTATGAAGCATACTTGGAGTTTTTGTATTTTTAAAATTGAAAACATAGCTTATACTCCCCTCAAATGGTTCTCTCAAATCGCTCAATGGTATATGTACCATAACCAAAGACTTTTGAATTTGCCTTCTTTTTCACCCTATTTCTAAATGGCTTATGTGGAGCTTTGGGTAGGGATGAAAAGAGAGGCATACTTGCATCACATAATATTGCTAAGTCAAAAACTAGATCCAAGGAGATGCAAGCCATACACTTTGATCAAGAAGTGCAAGTGTGTGGAATTTTTAATATTTTTGTACTCCTTGTGCACTCTCTCTTTTGAATTTTTGAGAGATTATGAGCTATCTTTTTTTCTCTCTAGTGGGCATCAAGGTACCCATTATTTTCACTTTTTTCTCATGCTTTTGCATGGATATTTCTTTTTCTCACTTTTCTTTTCTCTCATACCATTTTGGTATGGAATTTTCTTCTCTCTGTTTTGTTTCATAGTTCATACCCTTTTTTTTGTAGTGGAAAAATTATTGAGAGAGGCATGTTAGAGAATTGGAGTTGTATTTATTTGGTGGATGAATGGTATATTGTGCGTAACTCTCAGTGTAAGAGTCAACATTTATTTATGGCGTGCAAGTGAATCTTGATCATGGGTGCATGGCAAGGATCTCACAGGGGTCACAACAATTTAACAAAGCTCAAAATGATGACAAGCAGCATACGAGTATGGTTTTGCAATGTTTAAATCATCATATGGCTTTGGTAGGAAATATTACCATTGAGGAGAAGTATAGCTATAAATTTTGAAGTTTTAGTAAAGCATAAATTCTCCAAGAACATACATAGAGTAGATAGGATTTCTTTAGTCTTTGCCATATCTCACTTCTCAACAACTTAGTTGACGTGTTTTCCTAATAAAGATATATCCACAAGTAATCAAGTATATGAACTAGGAATAAAGTTTATGCCAGCTAACCTTTTTTTCAAGTCAAGTTCATAGTTTGGCAAGATTTTATTTTTTATTTTAAAGTCTGATTAGCATGTTTGGCATTTTTGAACATAATCAAACTTATAGAAGCAATGCATGGGTGAGGAGATAGAATGCAAACCAGTGTGCCGGAGTGATGGCATGGAAGGGTTGGATCCCCCATACTTGGTTTTTTATGTCAATTGACATTAAAAACCAAGTGTGAATGTTGGAGCATCTCCTTAGCTTGTATTGTAGCACCCATATTTCTAGACATCGTTCATCCTTCGTTTCTATAATTGTTAGTAGCAAAGAATACCCGAAGGGAATATGTCTAGTACCAAGTTTTATTTTTTTGTTTGTGGGAGAAAGGGAGGTTTTATCTTTATTCTAAAAAGAAGTCTAAGTTAAAATAAGTTTATTATGTAAAGCAAAGATTGTTATTATATATTGTTTTTATTATTGAAAAGTTATGGTAACTATAAAGGATATTCATATTATTATTATTACTATTATTATTATTTAATTTTTTATTTTTAAAAATAAACATTTTTTGTTTATAGAAAAATATTTTTTATGACTTAAAAAAATAATAGTCTTGAATTTTTTTAGAAATGTTGATGCATGTGTAAAATTTAAACATGAGATTTGAAACCTTTTTTAAAAAAAAAAAAACATTCAAGTTAAATATGTGATAACTACCGATTTACCTTGACAAGGGGTCACCATTTTTAAGTCCGCTGAGCAGGACTTCTCCATTGAATTCAGCTTGTTTGCATCATCTCATCCTAGAGATGGATAAGGATGATTGCACTTCTAATTTTCGCCATGCCATCAGGATCTTCATGTGGTTTTGGCTTGGTGGGCATGATTCATCTTTCTTTTGATCAAGGTTTCATTCAAAGTTCACCAAATAATCTTTGATGTACCTCCGTTATGAATTCATCTCAAAGACTTACACTTATGGATTTGAGAAATTCCTGCAGGGGTTAGTCTATGCATACAACCAAAGTCTACACGAGTAGTTTCGGTTCAAAAATCAAACTAGACTCCATATCTAATTTGATTCAGATAGGCTAATCAACCTAAGCGCCATGCTTAATTTAATTAACCTATGAAAATATGATCATCGCATCTAAAACTAAGCACCATGCTTAATTTAAAAGATGTACGACCAACATCCAAACCAAAGTATACGAGCATAGAGAAAGGTAGCATGGGAATGATGAACACGAGATTCACTCAAACGGGTGTTTGAACATTGAATGATGAAGCAAAGAACCATTTTGTTTTTATATGCGAGGTAATACAAAATTGGGGTGGATGAATGTGATTAAGCAAACATGCTATGGTTTTGAAAAAAATAACTAAGTGACATGCATAAAATCTAGGCTTTAGCTTTTGCCCATAGCGTAGACCATCTAACGATATCATCATACCTATTGGCAAAGCCAACATATGAAGCCGAGATGGTCCCGTTTAACATCCATCTACTATGAAGCTAGACTAAGAGCATCAAATAGATAGATAACAAAAATTATTGTCCATCTAGACTAGGCATAGTGCCCGAATACAGCTCAAAGACTAGGAGCCACCCAAAGAAAGCACTAGATATATGATGAACTAAGCAACATGCAGTGGTAAATATAACTTTAGGGAAAATCAAATATTTTTAGTTGGTTCTCTCATACCTTGATCAATTCATCACTCACAAATTATGATTTGAATTGTGAGAGATGCATTGTAGTCATTCCATCACATATGATGGTTTTGTTTGCTATTGATGGTGACCTTCCTTCCATCTGCATAGAATTAGTGTGTACATATATGTATACCTATCTATGAGATGGCAGGGTGCATGGTGGAGTTGATTGTTCATGAATGATCAAGCACCCTAGGCTCGTGATGATCTTTTTTTATATTTTTTACCCACAAAAGCTAGTGGCAAATAAGGTTAGCAGATATCAAGATAAATATCAAAATCTTTATGCCAATTGCTTCCCCGGCAACGGCGCTAGAAAGCTTGTTGGCATTTCTTAGCGTCATCGCCAGGTTTGTGTCCCTAGCAATGTCGCTAGAAAGCCTATTGGTATAACTTACGCAAACAGAGAAATCCGTAAGTGCACGGATACCGTTGTAGCTTTCACCCAGGAGTATTACAGGGTATCGTATTTATCCTCAGGGAAGCAATGGTTAAAGAAGTTGATGATTAACCGTCATGTATCTGCTAGCTAGTGTACCGACTAGACTAAAGTGGGGGTAAAAGGTAAAAGATTGGATTTTTGTATAAGCGACACACACAGAAGAACTCCATAAAAGATAAAAGAGCAGACCGGCTAAGCTGGGAGGACAACGGAAGAGTTCAAGGCTCCTAGTGACTTCTCTATTACTGTGGTTCTATTCTAGCTCATACTATAGAAGATAACTAAGCAAAGGTTAAACATAGCGATCACACCATGACACTTCGAGCAGCAGTTCCTTTCCGGTTCTCGAAAAGACTAGGAAGGGGTAACCGGGTCAGGCTGCCAAAAGCTCTATAAAATCACCAATCCGAACATGGTGGAATACAAAGGTCTGGTCGGAGCTGTCACCCCCGGGCTACCACAACTATCCGTGGGGTTGGGCGCAAACTCAGGTAACTCGCTAGCCCAGACACCACGTCTATGCTAACGGCTATGACTCTAGTCCGATATCTTAATTAGACTAAAGCACTCGGTCGAGCGGAAAACCCATGCCAAGGTGTAAACCACCATACTAACCATGCTTAGCTAGCTACTAAAGCAAGAACTAGATAACCATGAAAGATAATGCAGTAATAAGAGAAGATGAATATATGAAATACTTGAGTCGGACAAAGAAATGATACAAGATCATGCCGAACCTCCGAAGATGAAATGATACAAGATTGTACTGAAACTCCGAGGACTCCTCTGGAACTTGAGCACCTCTCCCTAACTCCTAACTAGCTAGTACTACTACATCTTGGTAATTAGAATGGAAGAGCTCCTTGGTGGTGTGTCTTCAAATGAGGAGGGGGAAGGCCTCCTTTTATAGGTGGAGAGGAGGGGGTTCAATGGAAAATTCCTTTCTCCTCTCTTGAATGCCTTAAACCGACCTCCAAACCGCCATGACTGTGCATTAAATAGCCAATAACCACCAGAACCGCCTTAGGTACGTCGGTATCTTTCTCCACGCAAAAATTGGGCTCAAACCGCCTCAGAAAGGGTGGTGGGCTTCGTTCGGCTTGTTCCTTGTTCTGTGGGCTTCTAGGGATGCCTAGGATCCATGCCCATAAGTTAAAGATCATTTGGAGTCCATTTGATTTGTATTTCGGCCTGTTTAACCCCTTCTTTGGGCCTTGATTTGTCTGGCATTGGGTTTTCTCTTCTTGGGCTAGTGTAAGCACCCTGTCTTGTACCATTTTTGAGCCCGTATATGGTGCTTTCCATAGTTATCCTCCTGTAAATGATGAATCACCAAAACTTGTGGAACTAGGTTAGTTCTAAGTCCTATTTTCTATGTTTGGTGTTCATATTCGTTGAATTTATGTGAGTGTTGGTGGTATATTTATGCGTTAAGGACCACCAACAGAGCCTTAGGTTTTAGTGCTTGACGCCAAAGGGGGGAAAGAGTTGAGTATGTGAGATAGGGGGAGCGTGTGAGGGGGAGTCACTCTTTTTGATGTGTGATACTCATGCATACATGCCTTTCTTTTGTGCATCATGTGATACATGCTTTTGGTTGACTTATAGATATGTGATATATCATGTGACATGTGCTTTCTCTTATGACTTGTGCTCTCTACTCAATATATATACATATGTTATGTCATGTCACATGTTGTTGCTCATTTACCATGCTTTCGCGCTTTACTTTCGTTAAATGAGCCTTATGTTTTGTACTCGCACTTCATTCATATTCCGTTGAGTACTTGTTGGCTTGGGTCGTATAAGCTTACCTAACTCTTTTGTTCTTAATTTCAAATCGCTTATACCATCCAAGTATGTTGAAAACCTCAATTCACTCTCATACTCGAGGTTGTTGTCATAAATCACCAAAAAGGGGGAGATTGAAAGCATCTAGGCTCCTAGTGAGTTTTGGTGATTAATGACAACGTAAGATTATTGTGACTAACGTGTGTTTTGTAGAAACCGTTTGAGTTAGGTCACGATAATGGTGATTGATTGGGCGATCAATGATATTCATACCCCGATGATCGAGATCATTTTTGGTTTTCAAAGGAAGGACGACAAGGTTAAGGACGGCTAGTTCTAACTATCGTTTGGTGTTGGAGAGACACTTAGAGTAGCTAGAACTTTGTTTTTACCTTTGGTTATACTATTAAAGAGGGGTTTGAAAGGGTAACTTGACCTAGGTAAGTCTAGTGAGTTAGATGTGGTGCATATTTGTTTATTCTAGTCCTAGGCAGCCCTAGAGTTGGCCTAAAGATCAGTAGCCATGCGAGAGGTCGCGAAATCGGAAGTGGTTCAAGCCATTTTGGCTCGACCGGACGCGTCCGGTCAGTGTATGTGGGGTGCCGGAATGACCGGAATCTACCCCTGGCAGGTGACCGGACGCTCCGGTGCCATCAGACTCTGGTCCACTTTGGACCGGACGTTGATCAGCAGCGACCGGACGCTGGGACTAGGGCGTTCGGTCACTACTCAGAGAGGTCAAAATCATCCAAATTTGGACCGGAAGCATCCAGTCAATGCGCACCGGACTCTGACACGTGTCTAGCTAGTGTGACATCCTGCAGGTATAGTTAGCCATTAACCGACGACCGAACACGTCCAGTTGCCCAGACGGACGCGTCTAGTCGACCTTAAAATAGTTACGAATACCTCTTCGTGTGGAGGATTGTGTGGGGGTATTTATACTCCCTCACCTCATTCATTTGAGGTCTCTTGCTTATTTCTACTGCAGAAGAACACCTTGTGAGTGCTTGAGAGTGCAAGAGCCCTAGTGAGGTTGAGAGATTTGCTAATGCATTGATTAGGACCTCATTAGTGGAAAGAGAGTAGCAAGTGTGCATCCACTCATCTCATTTGGCTAGTCTTGATCAAGTGAGAGTTCTTGCTTATTACTCTTCGTGATCGGCATCATCTAGACAGCTTGGTGGCGATTGAGAGCATAGTGATCATCCACTGGTGATTCTGGATGACCCATTATCTTGTGAGCGGTTTTGAGGGATTCACCGCGTCGGAGTGACGAAGAATCATCCCGTAGAGAGCACTTTATCCTTGCGCGGATCAAGGGGGAGCTACACCCTTGCACGGGTGCTCCAACGAGGACTAGTAGAGAGTGCCGACTCTCCGATACCTCAGAAAAACATCACCGCTCCTCTTCCTCTCTTTACTTTGAGCATTTACTTTCTCGCAATTACTTCTTGTCTTTACATTGATAGAATTGCCATGCTAAAGTAGGGTTTAGAAATTAGGGAGCAAAACTTTTATGTCCTAGAGTCATAGGAGACACACTTAGGCACTAGGGATGAAAGGGGCTAGCGATAGGTTATTACCGCACCGATTAAATTTTAGAAAAGCCCAATTCACCCCCTCTTGGACATCTTGATCCTTTCATGCATATCATACATGTACAATACATTGGATGATTTAGCAACTAAATAACTACTTATTTATTATATAGTGCTACAAGCAACCACCGGGAACGCTCCACTGTGGATTCTACGTGTGTGAATTTATGAGAGACAACGGACTATACATCAGGAACCCTGATAAGGTATAAGTAGCCATCATTTATAATATTCTGTCATTAATGCTACAAATGTATTATTATCAAGTGAAAATATATGTTGTTCAATTAAAAACAAACTTTCTTTCCAGGCCTATGAAGAAGACCCAATGATCAACTTTGATGAAAAAGCATTATACAACAGACCTCTGCCCATTCATCATGAAAGAAGTCATCCCACGCGATGAGAAATATCACGATCCGAGCAGTGAATTAGAAAAGCCGGAATATAGAGCGCTAACTGATATTAGTCATCTCAAACTTAGTCGAGACGATTATTAAAGCTTTCCTGTAATTTGTGAGATTTTTTTGGATAACTTGTGAATACTTGATGTGTATATACATGTATAAAGTAAATGGATACCGATGCGCCACGGACAGAGCTTGACTTTGAGGAATCACTCCTGAGGAAGGAGGCCAACCTGCTCTTCGGCCTCTTTGATGCCATAGGTGGGGCCACCTCGACCAAGCACAAATCATGGCTGACCGAGTACACAATGAATCTAAATTAATGTGCCTGATGAGCTTCAATCAATCTAATCTAAAAAATATCAATAAGTAGGGTGTGATATATATTTGTGTACGTTGTCTCGGACCATACACTGGTACAGAAATCCTTTGTACAGGCGGTGGTAGACCCATTTACACAGGCGGCCAAGCCCACCTTTCGTACCGTGGGTCGTCATACTAATCGGTCCCGAGAAGAGGCGGGCTGTGAGCCGCCTGTAAAAATTGGGTTTTCACAGGCGGCTTACTTTATCCGCCGCCTGTGTAAATAGTTATTTTCACGGGCGGCTGACTAAGTCAACCGCTTGTGAAAATCATTGTCCAAAAAAACACGAAAAAAATAGTAAAAAAATATTTTTAAAAACGCAAAAAATATTTTTTGAAACCGGAGAGGCACTCGCCCGCCCGCATAAAAAAAAATATTTTCAAAAACAAAAAATATTTTTAAAAAGTCGCAAGTCGCGCACTTTTTCGCGTAAAATCGCGCGCTACGCGGCCGTGGGGGTTTGAACCCACGACCTCGGGTTCGCGCGTACACCCCTCTACCACTCCACCCACACGTCACTTGTGTCTATTTGTCATTTTTGTTCCCCACATATTATACAAACCCGATGGAAAATTGAATATTTGAGGGTCTAAATGAATTCAAATAAAAAAGTGGTGAACTATAAAATTTCATAACTTTTCGAGATCTACAACTTTCATTTAGAGTGTTTCTCCATCCGAGATCATTTGCAAAATTTGGATTTCAAATTTGAGGAATTCAAATGCAATTTTGGGAGCCTACATGATTTCAAGAAAAATTTATAAACTACAAACATTCATAACTTTTTTGAGATCTATAACTTTTATTTTGGTCAAAATTCCATCCCAGGTCGTTTAAAAAATTCGAAATAATAAATTTAAAATTATTTGTACAGGCGGATGTCTTAGAGAACCGCCTGTACAAATCGATTTCTACAGGCGGATGTCTAAGAGATCCGCCTGTACAAATATGTCGATTTAGTACAGACGGATGTCTTAGACAACCGCCTGTACAAATATCAATTTGTACAAGCGGATGTTTAAGAGATCCGCCTGGCCAAATATGTCGATTTGTACAGGCGGATCTCTTAGACATCCGCCTGTACAAATCGATTTGTACTGACGGTTCTCTTTTTGGGCCTACTAATTTCTTTGTACAGGCGTCAAGAAAATTGGAGCCGCCTGTAAAAAAAAACCGTAGTGTTGTGAAAAATGATTTTTCTACTAGTGATATACAAACTATAAAATATATTTGGACTATAAGCTCGAAAGAAAAGGAGATAGAAGTTGAAGTAAGAAAGACAAAGACTGAGAATCTTGTGAACAAGGTTTGCCTCCCTTTTGACATAGAACTAAATAAAGAGAACAGATAAAAATAAAAAAAATATAACTCTTATCCTTTTCTATTTGATTATTATATATATGTAAGAGTTCTACGCAGGTGCCGAGGTCTAACAGATATGGATACGGTGGCAGAAAAAGATTATAGAGTTATAGATATTTTCTCTACTTATTTTTTCTTCATAGATCTGTCTAATTTTGTTTTTATTATTGTCTTCTGTTTGGATTCAGATTAGAATTCATATTCAACTTGCTTGCATTGGGATCCAAGAGATGTATTTGAAGTAGGATTCCTAACTATTCAGGCTATCTCTCTTCAACATATATTCAAGCAGTGCATATATTAGGAGGGATATAGGTGGGTAAACAAATGAACATAGATTTCCACCTACACTGAGTTAGTTAGGGAGGTCATATAAAAAATAGACAGAAATTTTATCTATTTATTATTGGGGCTTAAGCATTTCTACCCCTGTTTTGAGGCGAAATGGTGATTTTACCCTCATTTTTTAACTTTATGATTTTACCCCTGTAATTTCAAAATAAAAGAAGACTATACCCCTGTTCCATGAAGTACCCTTAACGGTGTTAACTTTTAGAAAAAAGACAAATTTGCCCATGCGTTTTTACCCCTGCTTTATTTTAATATTTGTGTTTTTACCCTTATTTTCAGAATTATGTATAGATTCTTTATGATCATCCAAATTACCATATCTTATACTATCCGGACTCATGGCCCTCTATATTCATCCTCTATACATCCTAGTCATTAAGATTCTCTCATCTATACCTAATTCTCCTGCACTCATTCATCCTCTATACCATCCTCTATCCACTGTGGGACCCACTGTTGACATTTCTAATGCACAATTAAAATATGAAAGATTCCGCAAGCGCACAGAAAACCATTGTAGCATTTTACCGGGAGTATTCCAGGTATCGTTATTTATATTTTACCACTGGGAAACAATGGAATAAGATATTGATAGTTCACCATCATTTATCTACTAACTTAATACACCAACTAGACTAAAGTAGGGGGTAAATGATAGATGATAGAAATTATGTATATATGACACACACAGGAGAATTCTATGATAAGTAAATAGATAGCTAAAGTGAGAGGACAACGGGAGAGTTTAAGGTTCCTAAATACTTCTCTATTACTTGGGTTCTATAATAACTAATTTATGGAAGGTAAAGCAATCACACAATAACACTTCGGGACATCAGAACACTAGTCACGGAAAGGGGTGAGAAAGGGACTAGGAAGCTCCGACTACGGTCCTACAAACACCAACCCTAACATGGTGGAATACGTCGGCCGGCCGCCGAGCTGTCACCACACTGGGGCTACCACAACTATATGTTGGACTGGGTGCAATCTCAGGTAATATATAGCCTAGACTCCATGTCTACACTACCAATTACTACCCTAGTCACAATCAAAAACTAGAGCACCCGATACGGGCGGAGATTCTATGCTAAAGTATAACAACTATACTAACCAATTAAATGTAATGCATAAAAGTAAATAGAGAAGATAAAATATATTAAAGCATAAGTCTTACAAAGAATAAATACAAAGACATACCAAAACTCTGATGACTCTTCCGAAGACTCCTCCGGAACCCGGGCGTAGCGCCGCTCTCCCTAACTCTCTACTAGAACTACATTGGAAAGTCTAGCCCTAATTCTCTAGAGATGAGAGGTCATCCATTCGAGGGATGCCTCTACATCTCCAATAATGTGGTGCCCTTAGGGAGGGGGGTCTACCTCTTTATTTATAGTCTAGAAAAGCCTCCACCTCTTCTGGACAGGCGATATGGGACTAATTCGACTTCGGCAACGGTGGAGATGCAAACCCTAAGGCGGTAGGAGGCCGTCCGTCGAAGCGGGCCTTGATTGGGCTCTGGAGGGCGCCGGCCGGCCCCGGGGTGGGGCCGGACGGCCCCACCCTGTAGCAAGTGGGCCCCACCTTCGGTACATCGCCTTCTGGTGCCTTCTAGAGTTTCGGTGTAGAATTGATATCTTTTGACTCCGAACTCTGAATATAGCAAATGATATGTTCGTTTCGATCGTCTCGACGAGCCCGTCGCAATGGTGTAGTCTAATTCATTATTTAAGATACTTTTATTCTGTGCAAAATTAGATATACCTGCAAAACAATCGAGAACAACACAACTCGTGGAACTCATTAGAATCAAACCCTACAACTATGCTTTATGGTTGATATCATGTTATATTGACCATTAGTTGATGGTATAAAATAGGCGTTAAGGACCGTCAACAAGTTTCCCCAAGCTTACCCTTTGCTAGTCCCTTAGCAAAGCCTAACTACTAAATTTGGATCAGGAGTTGCTACAATGCTTTCACTTCTCAAAAGTACACATGCTTTCAAACTGAAATTCTCTCTTGAATTAGACAAAACTGCTCTAACTTTTAAACTTACCCATGTTACCATTAACTATGGAGCTTTTCAACTTTCACGCGAGTCTTGAGTAATTGAAAGATAGAACAATCAAGTCAAGCACTACGTCTCAAATTCTTCACTCAACCAATATTCTGGAGTTTTTACAAGTTTTTTGAAATAAAACTTAGAGCTTAATTGTATGACACCCTCAAGTCTCTTAATATGTGGTATTTATGGATCTCACTTGAGGCATTTATGTTATCATGCCCTGCTATGACTAATGATTATAGTGGAGCTTATAGGAGTGGCATTAAACAAGGATGAGCATACTTGCAATTCATATATTGTAAAGTCAAACAATGGATCCATAGAGAGTCAAGTCATACATTCAAACCAAGATGTGCATGTGTATGAAATATAGTGGATAGGTGAATATATGGTGGCTAAACCTAATTCTACTTTTGCTCTTTAGAAATAAATCTCTCTCTTGGACTTAGAACTTTCACAGGAAAACATGGGCTATCTTTTTATTTTTTTCTTCTTTCTCTTTTTTTTTTTTTTTTTTTTAAGGAGGCAAGCATTTTAACTTCCTCTTATTTTTTTCTAATAACTTTTTTTTTGCATAGCTATATGCATCCTTTGAATACAATAAATGATTGGAGAGATAACAATAAGAACGTAGAGCATTAAACAAGGGGTTATCCTATGGGGTATATTTTTGGTTGTTCACTCCCAATATAGGAGAAGAACATTTTTAAGATGGATCTGGATGAAAGTGAAAAAATGATTGCGCTTACTCCCCAGGATAGGAGCAATGCATATATTGGTAGAGTGTGTGAGTGTGATCTTGATTTTAAAAGTATGACAAGACTCTCATAAGGTATACAACAAAGGTTGACTAAACTCAGTGCAAAGCACGCAACATGATTGAGCAAAGGTTTTCCTATTCTAAATGTATATCATATATAGCTTTGGTAGGAATTTAAACTTTGTCATACAAGAGCTCATCATGTAAGATTTTTAGTTTTTAAAAGATAAATCTCCAGAACTTAGTATTGCTAGGAATAAGATAAATAGCAGCTTAGACTTTCTCATATCATATCCCTCAATTACCTAGACTTAGCTTAAGCATATGCCTCCATAAGTTTCAGGTTTAGAGTAAATTCTTATATCAAAATAGTCATATCCAAAACTCGGGAGAATTTAAGGTTGAAAACTAGGCACGTGAAAGGAATTACGATAGAGCAACTATTCATCATCTCCAAGACAGAATTTTATTGTTCTTCGGTTTTTATTTGATTCTTAACAACTAGATAGAACTGTAAACACACTCTATGATCACGCCTTAATAAATAGCTAGAGTATTTTTATTTGGTTTTGAGTGTTATTCATCTTTTTTATTTCTTTTTAGACTAATGGACTCATAAGAGACTCTACAGACGTGGACCTTCATGTGCCCACATATTTTTGGTATTTTATGACTATAAGATAGACTCGATAATCGCATAGGTATACTTACCTGATAACTAGGGGTTGCTCTCCCCCAAGCTGGATGTTGCTATAGTTGAGCATTAAAGCTGAGTGGTCCTCATAGAGGAGCTCATACTTATAAGAGCAAGTGTTGCTAGGAATACTTCAATCTCATCACTCAAGAAGTTACTCTCTTTCTTCACACGGAGAGGTCACTGTGTGTCGGAGAGATGTGCTTTGAGTGATGAAGATGAAGAATCCCTGGGTGAGCTGGCTCTTGGAGTCATCCTGCAGAAAACTCTCACAAAACACCAAAACTCGTGGAACGGTATTAGGATAAAACATTAGTGGTTAGCCGTTTTAGAGGATTGGGTGTTGTGGAGGTTTCAAAGTATGTTTATGATAACAGTGTTACAGCAGGATGCTCAATTAATATTTTTAGATTTTATAGGTTTATATGCAGAAAGTACAAATGCATGATATGTATTTTTATTTTGTAGGCCACCACAGTGAGAACTCCTATAACTTTTACGTTACAAGGGTTTCATATGGGGCTTAATTAAAATTTTTTTTAAGATGCATGACTGCAACCTAATGCATATCTATTTATTTTTATTATTTTCTATGTAATACTAATGTAGAAAAGTAAATATGGTTAAGAGAAAATAAATCATGCAATGTAAGAAAGTAAATATGAATAACTACCGATGTTACCTCACGGCGAGGGTTCGATGTTTTGAGTCCTCCGAACTGGACTCCTCCTTGCAGTAATTCATTGATCGAGTACTTCGGTTTGCTTCTAAGGATGAGGATTGAGGTGGTGTCTCCACTAGTGGCATTTCCAATGGTGGTGCCACCTTCTTCCTTTCTTTTTGTTAGCATATCGAAGCCAATCTTATGTGCATCCTTGTTACTAGTTTAGAACTCTCACTTGTAGAATTTAGGGAATCTTCCCACACTTTGCTTGATGTGTGTTCTACTCATAAAGACAAGGTAGAGATCAAGTGCATGGGCTCTATTGGTGGAAAAACACCAACAGAACCAAAAATTTATTCATTCTCTAACCTTAGGCACAATAGGATTGATGTCTATTTACATTGTGCATTTATATCTTGGGTGAGAATATCAAAAGTATAAATATGGCATTTAAGCTTATGAGATAAAGGAGTGGAGTTACTTAACCTATGGAAGGATTGTTCATCTTCCAAAATAAGATATATCATATTTGAGCTCATTTGGTTAAGATTGAAATCAAGAAAATAGTGCTATGATGTATACTCCAAGATCAAGAGAAAATGATGACCACTTACCTTTAATATGTTACCTTTACTACTTTGGAGCATGATAACACCATGTGGTAGAAGGTAGATGAATTTCAATGGTCTTTTCCTTCCTTGCATTTTGAGTTGATCATTAGCATCTTGTCTCCTATGTTGTACTTCTTTCTCACTCCTTTAAACTTTTGCTTCTCTCATTATTTCTTCTCTGCAAGGGATTAGTAGACAACACATACCCGAAGGAATATACTATCTATTTAAAGTGTGGATAGTGTTTGCCAAGTAGTTAAAGATTAATCTGTAGCTCATGTTTTAAATGATTCACTTACTTCAAATTTTTCAACAAGGTTAAGGCGAAGATATAATTTTGAAGAATACCTCTAATCTTGATTTGATTCTATGAAATCTCCTAATATGATTTAAATATTTTTATACAGGAGAGGATAGTCTATATATACAGCCAAATTCTTATACAAATATGCTTTGATGTTATAATGTTTAAGTAATATTCTAAAGCATACTCATAATAGACTAAGGAAGTTCAAAAGACTAAAGATATTTATTCGAATAGAACCAAGAATATGTAGGTGAACCAAATTGTTTTAAGTTTTAGCAAATTAAGCATGACATAAAGTATGGATTAACGACGTGGTATAAGATATTGAATATAGTTTAAAGTTGCATGAGGCTTAGGTAAACATACCTTATATCTTGCAAGATGATTGGTCCACTATCATGGTAAAAAGTGTAAAAGGCGTTGAAGTGTTCTTTCATCTATTTCTTTCCATCTTAGTCTTTTTTTATACACTTGTTCTCCTTTCTTCGTTTTTAAACCATGATCAGACATTTATTCTTTCTTTCCCTGCATAAATATTAGTGGACACATACCCGAAGGATTACAACAAGTTTGGTATATGGGTTATGATCCATATAATTCATGCGAATTTCATCTATGCTAATGAAAGGATGGACTTTTAGGATTACTTTAGCATAGATTTCTTCTAACAAATGTTGTTGGTGGCTGCACTTTTTATACGGTTCAAGGCAAAGGTAACTTGCGATAAAAGATTAAGTGAATAAACTTTGATACTTACTACTCTTCCATGGAGAATGAGCTGTGTCTTCTTTTTTGTGCAAAGTTATTGGACTTCATCACATGCCTTGATTCATCTCGATGTGAGTTCATCTCTTGACTTACCCGAATTGAATTTAGGAGTTTCTTGCATGGGTTAGTCCAACAAAATATCCAGTGTCTACTAAAACATACTTTTGGTTCAGAAATCAACCTAGACACCACGTCTAATTTGATTTAGAACGACATTTTAACCTAAGCACCACGCTTAATTTAAAAGCCTTTGGAATTAAGATCACCACTCATAAACTAAGCACCATGCTTCATTTAAAAGATGTATGAAGATACTCCTAAACCTAAGCATACTATAGCAAACAAGGTAGCATGAGAGCATATAGAGATTTACTCAAATAGAGATGAAAGCATGATCATGTATGGTGAGAGTATTTTTTTTTTTTTTTTAAGTAGAGATGCAAGTGACATACATATGTGCAAGAAACTAAACATGCTATGGATTTGATATGAGATGGAGTAAATGCATAGATTATTCAAAGTAAACATGCAATAGAATACAACAGGATAACTACTCATTAAATTTAAAGTCTATGAGCAAGACTTTCTCACCTTTCTTGATCATACTTACCATGAATCACAATGGTATTTGTGATTAGCGCTAGCAGCGTCTTTATTCATCACATGTGATGAACCTTGAATTCATGTGATGATGACTTTTCTTTTTCAATCTATACATGGTTAGAATAATATATATAAATATTTATACATACCTGTGAGATGGCAGGGCTTTATTGTTGATGGATCATGAATGTTTAGGCACCCTGAGTTCTTAAATATCTCTCATGTCTTGTTCTTGTGGAATTTCGCCAGAAGGTTGGAACGGTTGATATCCTGCTTATTCCACAACTAAACAAAATAGGGGTAATCCTACTAAAGCTAGTGGCAAACTAGATTAGCAGATATCAAGATCATTATCAAAATCTTTACGCCAATTATTTCCCCGGCAACGGCGCCAAAAATGCTTGTTGACATTTCTAATGCACAATTAAAATATGAAAGATTCCGCAAGCGCACAGAAAACCATTGTAGCATTTTACCGGGAGTATTCCAGGTATCGTTATTTATATTTTACCACTGGGAAACAATGGAATAAGATATTGATAGTTCACCATCATGTATCTACTAACTTAATACACCAACTAGACTAAAGTAGGGGGTAAATGATAGATGATAGAAATTATGTATATATGACACACACAGGAGAATTCTATGATAAGTAAATAGATAGCTAAAGTGAGAGGACAACGGGAGAGTTCAAGGTTCCTAAATACTTCTCTATTACTTGGGTTCTATAATAACTAATTTATGGAAGGTAAAGCAATCACACAATAACACTTCGGGACATCAGAACACTAGTCACGGAAAGGGGTGAGAAAGGGACTAGGAAGCTCCGACTACGGTCCTATAAACACCAACCCTAACATGGTGGAATACGTCGGCCGTCAGGGCTGTCACCACCTGGGGCTACCACAACTATATGTTGGACTGGGTGCAATCTCAGGTAATATATAGCCTAGACTCTATGTCTACACTACCAATTACTACCCTAGTCACAATTAATAACTAGAGCACCCGATACGGGCGGAGATCCTATGTTAAAGTATAACAACTATACTAACCAATTAAATGTAATGCATAAAAGTAAATAGAGAAGATAAAATATATTAAAGCATAAGTCTTACAAAGAATAAATATAAAGACATACCAAAACTCTGATGACTCTTCCGAAGACTCCTCCGGAACCCGGGCGTAGCGCCGCTCTCCCTAACTCTCTACTAGAACTACATTGGAAAGTCTAGCCCTAATTCTCTAGAGATGAGAGGTCATCCATTCGAGGGACGCCTCTACATCTCCAATAATGTGGTGCCCTTAGGGGGGGGTCTACCTCTTTATTTATAGTCTAGAAAAGCCTCCACCTCTTCCGGGACGGGGCGATGTGGGACTAATTCGACTTCAACAGCGGTGGAGATGCAAACCCTAAGGCGGTAGGAGGCCGTCCGTCGAAGCGGGCCTTGATTGGGCTCTGGAGGGGCCGGCCGGCCCCGGGGTGGGCCGGGCGGCCCCACCCTGTAGCAGGTGGGCCCCACCTTCGGTACATCGCCTTCTGGTGCCTTCTAGAGTCTTCTAGTGTTGGTTTCGGTGTAGAATTGATATCTTTTGACTCTTAACTCTGAATATAGCAAATGATATGTTCGTTTCGATCGTCTCGACGAGCCCGTCGCAATGGTGTAGTCTAATTCATCATTTAAGATACTTTTATTCTGTGCAAAATTAGATATACCTGCAAAACGATCGAGAACAACACAACTCGTGGAACTCATTAGAATCAAACCCTACAACTATGCTTTATGGTTGATATCATGTTATATTGACCATTAGTTGATGGTATAAAATAGACGTTAAGGACCGTCAACACCCACTTATCAAGATTTTTTTTTCTTTTTTTTTTTTTTTCCCCTTTTTCTCTTTTTTCCTTTTCCCTCCTCTCCTTATCCATTTGGACGGCGCGTGTCCCGTCCATGGCGGACGGACGGACGGCGCAAACGGCGCGCGGCCGAGCTCCAACTCCAAGGCGGGCGGACAGCGCGTGGCTGAGCTCTCCGGCGGCATCCTCCACCGTGCCCCTGCTCCTCCTCCCCGACACCCCTCCCTCTACGGCGGGAATGGGACGACGCCCATCCTCCCTGGACCCCCTGCTTCTCCTCCACGACGCTACCCGCCGCTCCTCCCCGGCGTCCCTCCCTCTCCGGCGGGAACGGGGATAGCGCCCCTCCTCCTCCACCACCACACCCAACGGGAACGGCTTCCCGACCACGGGTGGACGGGGACGGGGTCGCCGGTGCCGGCACCTCTTCGTCTGCTTTACTTCCTCGGCTGTAGCACCCAGTTTTAAGACCAAAACCAGATACACACTATATGTGAGCCCAGGAAGTCAAATCTCACGTATAGCTACAAATAAAGGTAATATCAAAAGACAATGCTTATATATAACGCATTAATATAGAAAAACATAACCTTAGGTAGCAGACAGCGGAAGATACTCTGGCCTTCAGATGAAGATTTTACTCCACAGGGACAACTGACTGATTGATCACAAGCTTAAACTTCTCCTGAGGTGTGGGGGAATAGCAAGAGTGAGTCCATGTTGAACTCCGCAAGTACAGCAACAAGGTAGTATAGATTCCATAAATTCATGATCAAAGTAACATAAATAATGTAGAGCATTAAACAGTAAACAATGAGTATATTAGCAATCAAAAGTCATCATCTGAATGTAAGGTTCCAAGGCCGCTCGTGTCCTTGAGCAAGGCTAGTATACCAGTTTAATAAACTCTGTGCAGAGGTGTACACTTTCACTGTGAGTCGTGATTTACCCTTTTGCCCGAGGTAGCTAGTCTCTTAGCCCACTACCAAGGAAGGCCGGCAGGGTTCACTATGAAGACTTTCAAAGGTTCGTCTAATAAGTTAGGGCCGCTAGGTTTCAATAGTCAGTCTGTATGATACAACCAGTCCCAGGGATCCACAGTCTGCTTTCCCCCATTTGCGCCATAAGGTAACTTCTAACAAGCTAGAAAAGGTCCTCATACTGAGCTAAAGCCAGAGCCATATAGCCCTCACAGCTGTACTGTCAATCCCGGAGATTCTCTTACAGATAAATCATCAAGTTGCTAAAAAGTTATTTTTATTGCTTATTGCTTAAACATGAATTAAGTCACAAGATCATGGTTACAAAAAGAACACCCAAGCTATACTTGCCTTGATCAAAAGTGTTCAGCTGGTACTGCTGATCCTGCTCCAAGAAGTGCTCCGAATCGTTCACGAAGTGCTCACAGTCTAAACTCGACCAATGACAACAATCAGGCATCCACGGCAAACATACACAGAGCAAACAAACTATAATTAGAACAGTACACCAATCATAGGGAAAGGTTTTAAAAACTAAATCTATGTATTGCTACGAGCACACAGACACGAATAGCACATTAGTTAGAGTTACGGTGTGAAAGAAACGGCTACCGAAAGATTTACTTTATGCAAGAAAAAAAAACTATAACTTTTAGTTTTTTATTTTAATTATATATAAATCTTGTATAAGATATTTAAAGAAATACGTAAATCGAATTAAGTCAAATTTAAATTGAAATTAGAAAACTAAAGTTGAATCAGCCCGAATTTCAAAGAGCATACTAAAGGCATTGCTACGATTGTTGCAGCAAAAATCATGACATGGAAGATAAAATATTATTGGGCAAGGATTTATTTATTAATATATATATCACTCACAAGTAAATTAGTATTTTACCGATCTGACCTATATTGTAGTACAATAGCATACAGAAATAATATGGTTAAATGCTACTATACCACCATTGCTGCAATACCAGGTCAAATGCTAAAATATATAATATGAAATTTGTAGTGTGAATATATTAATGCATGGAGCCAAATGCACGTACGGTGGCGTTGTGTGCTCATATGGATGCATGTAAACAGATGGTTTTTCATGGGGCAGAGTGAGCGAGACGAATTGATAAAAGAAAACAAAGAATTGAACTTGCATGGGCTGGAACTGATGGAGTGAAGTCCTGATTAAACAAATGATTAATTACCATCTTCTTTACAATTAGATTATAAAATGATCCAGGCTCGGCAAAAAGTTTGTGAGGATGATTACAAATAGCTATAAGGTATTATATGCAGGCGATGGGGATCGGATCTGCTCGGCACCTGTGTAGATTTGGAGGATGTAATCCCTCCGTTTCAAAATGTCTGTCGCTTCGTTTCCCGAGAAGCAAATGCCGGCAATTTTTATAAATATTAAATATCATCGATTAGTATCATAATTAGTATCATCGGAAAGATCTTTGGATCTAGTTTTTTAACAAAATTATTTGGAGATATAAATATTGCTCGTATTTTCTATAAATCGAGTCAAACTTGTGGCACGCATCCCACGACGACAGTCAATTTAAAACGGAGGGAGTATGTGCTTGTAGGCACATGCTTCGATGTGCTTGCTTGTTTGACTTCTCGTAGGCACAAGGAGGCAGGCGGCTTGCTGTTCTGCCGGCTTCAGCGGCGAGCGGCGATCCAAGAGGAGCAAGGTGCAGGCAGGCGGCGCGCATGCAACGCCACGACAGCTCGTCAACTAGGGCCTTGTTCTCTTTGGGCAATTTGCACAAGTTTTTTTCTACTCTCTCTCCATTACATCAATTTTTATCCGTATATATGGAGCACTAAATGTAAGTAAAAAAAATAACTAATTACACAGTTTAGTTATAAATCACGAGATGAATCTTTTAAATCTAATTGGGCCACGATTGGATAATATTTGTCAAATACAAATAAAACGCTACAGTGTAGGGAATGCAATTTATTTGCGAACTGAACAAGGCCTAGGTCTGAAGACTCGCGCGGCCGCGAGCGACGTCAACAGCGCCGGCGGCTCTGGTTCCTCCCGACGAGATACAAAAGTAGGTGGTGGGGATAGCAGCTAGTTAGGGTTGCTACGCAGACGCTGGAGGCGGCGGTCTATAGTACGTAGGTGCAATCAGGGTATCGGCAAGCGTCTCAGGTTTTTATATAGGATAGTTTGGGGGGCGTCCTCCACGTAGGAAAGAAATCCTAAGGATCTCAGCGTCGGAAATCGCATCAATTGTTTTTTTGACTTGAGCATGGATGGAGAGACGAGGATAAGACGAAAGATATACAAAAACTTTTTCTTTGCTTTTATTTATTTTATTAAAACAATTTTAAAAACAATTTCAATTCAGTTTTGAATCTTGGTTTAAAACCACTCACCACAATAAATCAAATGCACCAGCATGACTTGCACAACAATGTTGCTAAACCTTATGATTAACTTTAGTTTAATGAAATTTTTATTTGCCTATGTTTTCATGATCACAAAATACATAATTAAATTAATTTATATCTATTTTCAAAAGATCCAAATTTTAGGGTGTTACATCGGCGGCGAGCGCAGGGGACTAGGACGGGGTAGCGAGCGCGCGGAGGCGACAGGCGAGCATGCGGAGGTGGCCGACAGACTTCCTCGATGCACGGCTCGGCTCGCGTCGACGTCAGCGAGCGGCGCCGGAACTCCTCGAGGTGCGGGTTGCTCTGCTTCCCCGGCTCGCTGCTTTGCCTCCTGGGCTCCACGACACGTCCGCAGCTAGTGGGCGTCCGGTACCCCACTATGAATAGCGGACAGGCGACCTTCCAGGATGCCGGTGCGGAGGTTTCGGTACGCTATCTGGTCCTCTAGGACGTGGATAGCGTACCCACTGTGGATAGCCTAAATATTTTATAATATTGAAACCGTCCACATTATCACTTGAATCATTGATATTGTGAAATAGCGGCCTAACAGTAGCACTAACGGAAGGCAGAATCTCAGACTATCTGAACTGGGGTCTATACAATATCTTTTTAACGGAAAAATAGTTGCACTGCCGTCCGCTACATGCTACGCAATGCAACACCATCCGCCAAATCTAACGCCTCTACTGGCCATCCGCTACCCTGCACACGCATGCACCGGCCCCAGTCGCTCATACCTAGGTGGCGGGCCCTACTATTTCAACCACTAAAAAATGTTATAACTCACAAACCAAAAACTCAAACTAAATTCTGTTTACACCATTAAATTAATCCTTCAAAACAAGATCTCATATGGATATATTTAGATAAAGTGATCAGTGGACCCTACTGTTGGTAGTTGGTATAGAGTATGACATATAGAGGATGATGGATGCGGAAGAAAGATGTATATACAGGAAAGAATCTTGATAACTAGTACGGATAGAGGATATATTTAGAGGACGACGAATGCGGATAGCCTCATGCTATTAGCGTACACTAAGTTTCGACAACCCATCTTGATTGTTACCGCGGCCGTTATTGGGGACGCTACCAACGCAATTTTATTACCTTGCTCCTATTCAATCGAGTGAGGTACTGTAGCACTGTAGGTAAGAGTACGTGAATAATGGATGCGATAGCGCTGGGGACTATGCCTACGGTTTCGTATTGTCGAGCGGTCACCGTCGGCTGCCCGCAGCTGCAACAGCGATTCCGGTACGTACTATTACCAGCAGCCTGCCAACAATGTCATATCCTTGACGAGGCCGCCTCTAGCTGTGCATCGCGTCCGGCTTGGGTTACTGCTTTACTGTCATGTGCCGCACCGTCGTGTGCATAGGATTGTAGTAGTGTCTATGGTACGTGTCCATGGTTCAATCACACTGCGTCTGCATGCACGTAGTACGCATAGTATGTAGTACTCCGGCCTTTTTTTACTTGAAATGAAAGGTGTACTCGTTTACTGCAAAACCGTGCATCGAGCTGGTGCTCTGAAAATATACATAAATGCAATGTTTCAAAGTAAACATAAATCCAATGTTTCACCATGTATAGCACCTATACATATACATACATTAGCAATAAATATATACTCTTAATGTTCATTTTGAATTATCAACCTATACATCGACCATGAAAGAAATGATCCCTTAATAAAAATTCATTTTGAATTATCAACCTATACAACGACAAATTTTGTAGCTTGCTACTCTATATAAGTTTACACATTTTTGTAGAAAACTTTATGGCATGTAGCTTAATCTTATTACTTTTTTCATAAAACAATGTTACTGCACATATAGTTTCTAGATTTTTTATGAAGCAAATTCGACATCTTGATTGTTGTAATATAGGTTGAATGTATACCCATCAAAAAAATTACATGGCACACAGGAATAATGTAGTTTCCAGTAGTGGTAGTAACTAAGAGCACATCTAAGACATAGAATCCAAATGAAGTGAAAATAAAATTTTGAACAAAGGATGCAATAAACACTAGAGTTTGAACTTTATATGTACATAAATGTTTGAAGCAACTAACAAAAAGCAAGACCTAAGAGAAAACTTAACAAGAGTTAATATAACTTAAGCTAAGGTTTTAGCTAAAGATATAATATTAGCGAATTAAGTGTATCTCAGCTGGTTATTTGGTTGCTTGTAATGGAACCTATTCACCTAGGTTCATATTCTTTATTTAACTTCGGTGCTTGTATTTTGCTAGATTTAGTTGAGAACTTGATTATGTTATTCTTTCAATGGTTGGTGCTATAGCTGTCGATAGCAAGATGTATGTAGTGACTTCAAACTCAAAATTTGTGAGCTCGGTCTTTTGATAGACTAATAGACAGTGTATGCATGCATTTTTAGCGTTACTTTGTGATATCTGCACTGATTCTCAGAAAGATAGCTAAATGTATACTGAAACACATGGAGGTGCTAGCAATGTTGAAACAACATTTTGCAAACTTATCATAGAACAATATAGATTATATAGTATACAAATATGTTATTGTGTATGTGAATTATTATTATAAAAAGTTAGATAATAATTTTGATTAGTTGTACTCTTATACATACAGAATAAATTTATATTCATAAAACTTCTAATATTTATTATGTAATGTAAGATTCTAGTTCTAGTTCCTTGTCGTGATGGCCAGTATGAACACGACCAAAGCTACAAATGACCAAAGGTTGCCTACAGCTAAAAAATAACGAGTGACAAAGGTGAAGTTGGAGATTTTGGCTAGGTTCATTATTTGTGTGTGGTTTGATTTTTGATAAAATTCTTTTGTTGCCAAAAGGCAGAATGGTAGTTAACTAAATTGATATATAACCTTAAGCTATTATTTAAGAAGTTGTCCTCAAGAGACTATTATTTTTGCGGTGCTTATGACCTTATTCTCTCGGTTTTTTTGGCTTCTTCCTCTCAGCTTTTCAAATGGTAGATTTTATAATTGTTTCAATCAAATAGCTTGAAAACTTTTTTACAACATAATTTTTCACAGCTCATATCTCACAACAATTTTTCATCACTCATAGCTAACCAAGCACTCGCTCAGTACTACAATAAACTGGAAATGTTGGTGCTATAGTATATTAATAACAAAGAAGAAATACTTAGCCAAAATTAAATGGTATCGAAACGTTGGTTTCAATGATCACAATGTTATGTATGATAAATATGTTTATTCAACGTGAAAATTATGTAATATATAACATTTTTTTAGCAAAACATCCAAAAAAACAATATGTGCTCACACACACACATATTTGTATATCTAAACAGGAGATCTAATAGCTAAACTAATTTTTTAGTTAAGCATTGATTAATTTCCAATCAACTATCTAGCCAACCACAACTAATTTAGATTATATTCACAAAAAGAAACTAATTTAGATTAAACTTTAGTTTCAACTAGTAAATATCTAAACAAACCCATTATATATTAATCATTTCTCTAGTAGTACTCTGTCCATAAAAAAAAGAATATAATTCTAGTATGGTATAAAGTTAAAGTATTTAAAGTTTGACTAATTTTATATAAAAAATTAAATAATTATGATATTAAACAACTATAATTAAATTTCTTATAAAATATTTTAAAAATATACTTATTTATTATAAAAAATATAATATTTAGTCAAACTTTAGACACTTTAATAAAATGTATTAAAGTGTAGTAGAAGTCTTGAGACGTGCCAATGCAACTAGTACTATGCAAAAGACAAAAATTGAGCTCCATCCCCTTACCCAAAGTGCAAACCGCTGAAAGCAGGTCAGGTGCTGCACGTTAATTGCAGCCTTTTCAACAGGCAACCACAGACATGATTGGATGGATGCATGTAAACTGACCATCCGTACCTGCATTCCTGCACGCAAGTGACCAGTGCCACTGCAACCGCATGCACTAGACTAACGGTGCTAGTATAGTAAATTTTAAAAAGTCAAAATTTTAAAATTTAATTAAATTCATGAAGAAAATTACTAGATTTATGATGTATAAGTATAATTAGATTAAGCATAAACTATATTTTCATAATAAAATTACTTAAAGATACAAATATTATTATTGTTTATTTTTGTAATAAAATTTTAAAAAGTACTTCGATCCCTCTATTACCGAAAGCTTCAACTTCTAGAGTTGTTTTAATTCAAAATTTTAAAACTTTGACTAAACTTTTAGAAAAAAACGCTGAAATTTATGATATTAAATTAGTATTATTAGATTTATCATATAATATATTATTATAAGATACTTATTTTCTATAAAATTTATATGAATTTAAAAAAGTTTGGCTGACACATATTTTAAGAGTTAAAGTTTTCAGAGATAAGAGAGTAATTTCTAAAATATATGAGATGTTCATTAAAATAAGTACTACAGTACTACTCATGTGAGTGTGATACATTTATCTGATTTTGTCTTGTCGAGGCATCGTGGCCCGCTGCTGGCCGCTGCAAAAAGCGATTCCACTGGCCGCCGTCTCGCAATTGCAACGCACCTGCAATGCAGAGCACTCCCGCTGTTCCTAATATAGCGTGATTCTCGTTCACCGAGAAATTAAACACTTTAAACGTTGATAAGAGTACAAAATATTGTTCAAAATAAACTTATTTAGAGATTCAAACAATTGTAATCAAACTACAGAAAGATTGACAAGCAGAAATCTTGTAGATCATTGCTCTTTTAGTAACGGAGAGAGTAGCCAGGAATCTGCGTAGCACAGAATTTGCATGTCAGTTTATATTATAATTGTTTGATTACCTGGTGGCTGCTGGCCAGGCTGGCAGCGGGCCGCCGCTGCCACGGCCGGCTGTTGGCCGGGCCTGTAGTTGCCGCTGGCCGCGGGCTGTCTGCGGGCTGCAGCAGGCTGCTGGCCAGGCAGGTGTTGGCCGCCACGGGCCATGGCTGGCCGTTGCTCCATATCTATGGCTTGACGGCCATGTCGACGCTATGTGCTGGTTTTGAGATGTTGGCGCCATGGTGGCGTGGACGGCCTCCTCACCTCGTGCATGTGACGTCATGGCGGCGTGGCGTCATTGGTCGAGTGGGGCAAGCCGCAAGCCTGGACGGGTGCCAGAGGCCTCTGGCTGGCCATGCTTGGCATGCGGTCTGGGATGGCGTTCTGGATGGTGGTTCGGTGGCGTTGGTCGGCTTGGAGTTCGGGCGAAAGCCCGGCCCGGCGGTGCACTGGGCGGACGGCGGTGTCGCCAAGTTTTGACGCCGCATACCTCCCCGGGAGGTGTCGTCCTTCGAGCCCCATGCCCCTACGCCACCACGGCCGGATGCATGGCCGTTCTGCCGTCGATCTTCTACTGCCCGTCGCTTGTCTACTGTCATGGTCGTAGTGCTGCACCATTTGCGCTTCATGCTTTCTCTCGCTTTGGTCTGTCTACTTGGTGTTTGTGGTAGCCGTAGTTGTCATCTAGGCCTCCTCTCTGCAGATGCTTTTTTTTGCTTTGGTAGCGGGTTTATCGAGGGTCAAAACCATGGTCCCCTAAAGGCCCGGTTAAAATAGCTCTTAAAAACAAAATTGCTAGGCCAGGATCAGCATATCTGCGGCCCGGCCCACGAGGGCCTAAGGCATAAGGACCTTCGTGGCCCGGCAACGACTAGCTAGCTACGCGATCAAGGCCTCCTAGGGCCCTTGGGATGAGGCCGCCGCCCGGAACTTGACCCTCTGGGAAACCTCCGATTCGTCCGACCCCCACCCGCTGAGGGGGGTCCGAGATCGACCCCGTCCTGTGAACAAAAGCCAGGGCGCATCACGCAGAACCACCGTACGTACGAAGCATACGATGGAATGCATGCGATTCCGTAGCGTGCACGGGACGCCTTGTCACCCCCCGCAAGACCGAACAAAGGGGAAGCGGGACCCCCAAGTAACCCATGGGTCTTGCGTTGCCTCCACACTTCTACCCTGGTATATACGGCACTGGCTTCCCTGTACCATGCTGGTATGGGTAGCATCCCCGTGTACGCATCTCCGCCGAGGGCGCCGAGCTTCGTACCTCCCCACAGGCGATCGCCCTGATGGAACAGGGAGCACGGGGAAGGAAACGTTGCTCGTACCAACACCGTAGCCGACGTACCCTAAAGGCGGCCGTGCGCCCACTTTTTCAGGAAGGGGACCGGGCGCATCGGGGAATCAACCCCGCCTGCGTCGGGTCTCGGCCGCGACCCACGGTCCTACGACGGAGCTTTGACCCACGGCGTCCGTCGTCAACAACAACGCCCCGCGCTGGCGAGGTATAGCCCTGTATACCTAAAGGACCTCGATGCCAAGGAGAGAATCCACGGGGGAGAAAGATGACGTCGACTACAGCGTCCACGACACCTGTCCGAATCATTAAGTCCTTACTCTTCAAGCTTCCTCGATCTCCACATGGGTTTGTCCTGCCTTGTGAGCCTCCCTTCGGACTATAAAAGGGAGGACTCGGGCAACTGAGCACGCGTGTGACTATCGCCCCATTCTCACTCCACATACGAAACAAACTCATCTTGAACCTAGATTCTCACAGAGACTTGGGAGACTCTCCCACTCTCGACCCTTCTTGTACTACCCCATACAAGCTCCTGAGTAACACGACCCTGCTCACACTGGACGTAGGATGATTTGCCCGAACCAGTATACATCTCCGTGTCCACTTGGGAAACCATCCAGGGGATAAGTGCGCTCTCATTCGATTACTCGTTGGTGTTCATTCTTGACATCGACAGTTGGCGCGCCAGGTAGGGGTGCAAGCAAACTTTATGACTCCAACAAACTTCTGGATGGCCAATGCACCGTTTCGACCTCGCTCCGGGCACCCAAATCCGTTTTGGAAACCGGACTTCATCCTCTCGGGGAAGGCGGTGTGACCTGGCTCGCTCCTAAGCCGCCGGTCGACCTCCCTGACCCGACGACGTTGCCCCTGCTCCCACGGTGGAGTCGTGGGCGAACGGCACGAGCTGTGGTCTCACCCACGGTTCTATCGACGACCTTGTCACAGCCATGGGCGATGTGAGTCTTCGGTCTCTGCGTCGCCGTGTGGCGCAGAGCCCGCTTGACCGCGAGCACCAACAACTCCCGCGTCACCACGGACCACGAACCGTGCGTCGTTAGCATCGGAGTAGAGCTATCAGGCCCCAGACCTACGTGAGCTGACAGAGCTAGACCGACGGCTCTTACCTCACCTAGGGCCGTATCCCTCCACCGATGAGATCTTCGCGCTCTCGTATTGGTATGAGATCATCATGGTTAGCCTCACCGGGGGCGATCCCATTCCCTAGACGGTCCTCATACAGGAGGCATCTACGCCAGCCCCGTTTGGGGTACCATAAAGCCATGGAAACCATGGCGCATCTCATCATGAGGGGGATCGCGCCCACCCCATGGACGTCGAGCTCATAGCCATGGCTGGGCCTCTCGTCGAGCCCATCTTCATGCTGGACTCCGATGGCTACACCGGGACCGACAACGACAACGACGACAACTTCGATCCATTTTGGGAGACGATGTCATGGGGGAAGACGATGGCATGCTCAACCTGGCCCTTGAGCGAACGCCTTCTCCACGACGATCTCTGACCCCTCCTATCTCACACTCCGACAGCTCGGAGGAACGACGAGAGCTCACGCGCCGCGCTGAGCTCGACGACGAGCGCCGCAAGGCCGAGCGGGATCGAGAACACCTTAGGAGGGAGGATCCTTCGCCCTATCACCGCGCCGGGCGAGCACGCGACATGGCTCGTGACGTTCATCGACGGATCCTGGAAGGCGATAACGGTCCTCCACTCTTCACGCGCGCGAGCCAGAACGTCGCAGCTGCGGTGGCCTTGCTTCAGCAGCTCCCACCGCCAACCACCCCTGCTGAATGGCGGACTCAGCAGGAGATACGGCAGCTGCTGGATCGAGCGGCCGCCCTGCAAGCCGAAAGCTCATGGTCGCAGCGCCACGGTGCATCCCCGAGCCGCCACACGTTCGACGGTCGCAGAGACCGGGAGCCATCGGCGCACCAACCCGTCCATGCGCCCGCCGAGAGCCTGCCGCCCATGCAGGAACGCGTTGGGCCCATTCAGGACACCCACGTTATCCTCAACGCCCGGGCTAGGGAGTACAGCCCGCGTCGAGGAGGACGCTTCGACCCGAAGGAGGATAGAGGATGAAGCTCTCCCCCTCCGGGCCCACCGGCGTTCGGACGACACATTCTCCGCTCACCCTTCCCACGGCGCTTTCGTGCGCCAACCACCATCGTCAAATACTCTAGGGAGACGAACCCCGGTGCGTGGTTAGAGGACTACCACCTCACATGCGAAGCAGGCGGGGCCGACCACGAGTACTTCATCATCCGCAACCTCCCTTTGTACCAAGCCGACTCCACGCGGACTTGGCTGGAACACCTCCCCGAGGGGTGTATTAACAGTTGGAGAGACCTTGTCGACATCTTTGTCGGCAATTTTCAAGGCACGTACTCGCACCCTGGAAATCCATGGGACCTTCGGAGCTGCCAACAGAAGCCGAACGAGTCCCTGCGCGACTACATCAAGCGCTTCTCCAAGCAGTGCACAAGCCTCTCACGTCACCGACGCAGACGTGATCGGAGCCTTCATCTCCGGCACATCTTGTAAGACCTTGGTGCACGAGCTAGGACAACGACCCCCTACCACCAAGGAACTTCTCGATGTAGCCACGAGCTTTGCATCAGGAGAAGACGCGGTGGGCGCCATCTTCAATTTCCACGGCAAGGCCAAGCGAGAGAGGGCGTCGGCGATGACCCCTCCGATCGCAAAGGCGAAAAGAAAAAAAAAAAAAGGGCCGCAAGGGACGTCGGCAGGGCGATGGCGAGTTGGTCGCCGCTGTCGACTCAAAGGGCAAGAAGAAGGCTCCCGTCAAGCCGCCTACCGACTACTTCGAGAAGAAGCTTGACGAACCGTGCCCGCATCACGAGGGCTCAATCAACCACACCCTCCGAGATTGCCGTCTCATCCCCAAGTTCTTCGGGATAGAGAAAGGCAAAGTGGAGGGTAAGAGGAAGACCAACTCACCTCCCTAAGGTGACGGCCAAGGGGAGGACAGGACGGGATTCCCTCACGTCACTGATTGCCTCATGATCTTTGGAGGCCCAGACTACTATGCCACACGGCGGCAGCGCAAGCTCGAACAGCGCATGGTCTGCCAGGTCGAGCCAATCATCTCGGCTCCCTCCAAGTGGGCCAAGCACCCCATCACCTTCGACCAGACCGACCACCCGGAGTACGTGCCGAATCCGGGACGATACCCCCTAGTCATCGGCACCAAGCGACTCACCAAGGTGTTGATGGATGGAGGAAGTGACCTCAACATCATCTACCAAGACACCCTCGATGCCATGGGGGTCAGCAGGGCGAGGATTCGGCCCGGAGGAGCGCCGTTCCACGGCGTCGTCCCCGGCCAACGTGCCGTACCCTTGGATAGATTGATCTGCCGGTCACCTTCGGGACTCACACTAATTTCCGAAAGGAGACATTGACCTTTCAGGTGGTGAACTTCCTGGGCTCTTACCATGCAGTGTTTGGCCAGCCGTGTTACGCCAAGTTCATGGCCGTCCCGAACTACACCTACCTCAAGCTCAAGATGCCGGGCCCTCACGGAGTCATCACCGTGCACTCATCTGTTCAGCACTCATCTGTTCAGCATGCGTACCTATGCGACATCGAGCAGTGCGATATCGCCGAGTCAGTGCTAAACTCTCATGAGTTGTACACCATCAACACCCTCACTAGCGCCGACCAGGACATGCCTGAGTTCACGAAGGCCACCATGTCCTTCACGCCCGACAGAGACACCAAGCTCGTGTCCCTCGACCCCGGTTGCTCCGACAGCATGACGGTGCGCATCGGCACCGCCCTCGACCCTAAATAGGAAGACGCGCTAGTCGACTTCCTCCGCGCAAATCGTGACATTTTCATGTCGAGGCCTTCGGATATGCCTGGCATACCGAGGGATGTCGCCGAGCACGCCTTATGGATCAGGTCCAACTCCAAGCTGGTGAAGCAGCGTCTTCGACGTTTCGATGAGGTAAAACGTCGGGTCATCGGTGAGGAGGTGAAGAAGCTCTTAGCGGTCGGGTTCATCAAGGAAGTGTATCACCCCGAGTGGTTAGCCAATCCTATCATTGTACAAAAGAAAGACGAAAAATGGAGAATGTGTGTTGACTACACTGGTCTCAATAAAGCGTGTCCCAAGGATCCGTTTCCTTTACCACGCATAGATCAAGTTGTGGATTCCACTTATGGGTGCAAAACTCTATGCTTTCTCGATGCCTATTCTGGTTATCACCAGATCAAAATGCGTGAATCCGATTGACACGCTACCTCATTTATCACCCCGTTTGGTTCATACCGCTACGTAACCATGCCCTTTGGGCTTAAGAACACAGGTGCCACCTTCTAGCTTTGCATGGTAAAGGTCTTCGGTGAGCTCATCGGAGAGATTCTCGTAGTTTATGTGGACGACATCGTTGTCAAGTCTAAAATGCACCCGGCGACCTCGTAGTCGATCTGGAGCTGGCCTTCACCCGGCTCAAAGCAAAGCACATCAAACTCAATCCTAAAAATACGTTTTCGGGGTTCCTAGAGGGATGTTCTTTGGGGTTCATCGTTTCGCAACGCGGCATCGAAGCCAACCCAAAGCAAAATCAAGGCTATCACTAAGATGAAGCCTATTTTATATCACATCTAGGTGAGCAGTGGTGCCCCTGTGCACCCGGCTCCTCAAGAAAGCCGATCAGTTCACGTGGACCGATGAGGCCCAAGAGGCGTTAGATAAGCTAAAAAAAGCGTTAACCGGTCCCCCGATTCTTACTCCGCCCGCGAAGGAGGAACCCTTGCTCCTCTACATTGCCGCAACCACTCGGGTGGTTAGTACGACATTCGTCGTAGAACGGAGCGAGGAGGGGACGTACTCTGAAAGTGCAATGCCCTGTTTATTTTATTAGCGAAGTCTTGTCCGATACCAAGACACGCTATCTGCAAATCCAGAAGTTATCATATGCCCTCCTCATTACAAAGACAAAGCTTAAGCACTATTTCAAGGCGCACCCCGTCACCGTGGTCTCTTCTTTCCCGCTGGGGGAAGTAATTCAAAACCCTGAAGCCACGGGTCGGATAGCCAAGTGGGCGTTCGAGCTGATGGGCTACAATATAACATACGCGGCTCGCACGGCGATTAAGTCGCAGGTCCTGGCTGATTTCATTGTGGAATGGACCGAAGTCCAGCTACCTCCGGCTCCAATCCAACGCGAATGTTGGAAACTTTTCTTCGACGGCTCGTTAATGAAAAGCGGGGCTGGGGCCACGCTGGTCTTCATCTCCCCTCTCGGGGTCAGAATGAAGTACGCCCTCCGACTCCATTTTAAAGCCTCCAACAATGTTGCGGAGTATGAGGCCCTAGTAAACGGCTTGCGCGTAGCCAAGGAGCTCGGCATAAAACGCCTTGAGGTCCGAGGTGACTCGTAGCTTGTCGTTGACCAGGTTATGAAGGAGTCGAGTTGTCACGACCCGAAAATGGCTGCATACTGCCAGGAAGTACGCAAGCTCGAGGAATGCTTCGATGGCCTCGAGCTCTGTCACGTCCTCCGTTGGGACAATGAGGCAGCGGATGCCTTGGCTAAAATGGCCTCAAATCGAGACCCCGTCCCTAGCGGGATATTCGCCAGGGACCTCACCCAGCCGTCAGTGAATTATGGCAAGGGAGGGATCGACCCCTCTCTCTCTAACCCTGGAGTGATTCATCCGACCCACGGAGGCGACCCCTCCTCCCGAACCGGCTGTCTTTGTGGTGACACAGGTGGATGAGGAGGCGGTCCCTAATCCAGGGCCCGAGAATGATTGGAGAAAGCCGTATCTCGACTACCTCATTCGCGAAATCTTGCCCACTGACAAGACTGAGGCACGGCGGTTGGCTCGTCGCGCCAAGTCATTCGCCATTACCGATAGGGAGCTGTACAAGAAGGGACACTCGGGTGTCCTACACCGATGGATCCCTGCTGCCCATGGGTATGCCCTGCTGGAGGACATACATGCAGGCATCTACGGGCACACGCCACACCACACACTATCGTGGCCAAGGCCTACCGCCCGGGGCTTCTCTTGGCCACGGCGGTAGCGGACGCAACGAAAATCATCCGTTCCTGCGAAGGATGTCAGTACTATGCTAAGCAGACGCACCTGCCTGTGCAGGCCTTGTAGATGATCCCCCTCACGTGGCCATTCGCGGTCTGGGGTTGGATCTAGTCGGGCCCCTCCAGAAGGCGCCCGGGGGCTTCACCCACGTTTTGGTCACGATTGATAAATTCACTAAGTGGATCGAGGCTCGACCCCTCGCCACTATCAAGTCCGACCAAAGAGTGCTCTTTTTTTCACGGATATCATATATCGCCCGGTGTGCCCAATTCGATCATCACAGATAATGGAACGCAATTCCTTTGGGAAGTTCTTAGAGTTTTGTGACAAATTTAATATCCGTGTCGATTGGGCATCCGTCGCGCATCCCCGCACGAATGGGCAAGTGGAACGAGCCAATGGCATGATCCTCCATGGTCTCAAGCCTTGGATTTTTCATCGTCTCAATCGGTTCGGCCGATGATGGCTCATTTGAACTCCCAATGATGCTTGTGGAGCTTGAGAACGACTCGAAAGCGAGCAACGGGACATACTCCATTCTATATGGTCTACGGGCGGAAGCCGTTCTACCTACAAACCTCGAGTACAGGTCCCAGCGTGTCGGGGCTACGCCGAGCTGCGAACCGGACTTACTTGGAGGACGCCATGGACCAACTTCGGCCGAAGCTCACGGCGTCGCATTGCTACACTACGCCAAATATCTACAATCCCTGCGTCGGCATCACGGCCGACGAGTGTGCGAGGGCGCGTTCAACGTTGGTGACCTTGTACTACGGCTCGGCAAGATAACAAGGGGCGCCACAAGCTTACCCCACCATGGGAGGGTCCCTTCACCATTCTTTGAAGTCCTCCGACCAAGGGCTTATAAGTGAAAGGACGATTGGGGGCAGCTCATCAAAACGCTGGAACATCGGCGATTCGTCGTTTCTACCCCGAAGATTTTCCTTTTTGGCTTCGTATCATTTATTTCGTTCTATACTAGTGCTTTTTCTGTTTTCAATAACTTGATGCTTAATTTGGAGGTTTTCTCTAAAAGAAATCTCGACCCTTGAGGTCGACTCGTGTTCCTTTATTAAGTAAAGAAAAAGCAACATGTCTAGCTTTAGATTCTACCATAACTTTCTTATTCTAGGGATTACATTGAGGTAAGAAACGGTCCTAGCACCCAAAAACCGTCCTGGCTGCCCTGTCAATGCCCCAGCGGCTAACGACACAACCGGGTGAGGGTCCGGCTAGCCATCTCGAGCACCAATATAGTCCCAAAGAGCTACGATGGTTATGAAAGAAAACAGCCGACTTACTACCTTCCTAAGCTAAGAAAAAGCCTCGAAAGGCGGGATCTGCTAGTTTTGACACCAGATATCGTGACCGGGACGGCGTACCTATGTAGCGAATTCTAAGGTACCACCCGGCGGGTGTTCAAGACCAACGCAATCCAATTTCAAAATTTTTATGCAAAGGAATTAGTTTGAAATGAAACAGTTGTCATTGCAAATGTTAAATAACAGTCTTGGGCACGTCAAGCCCATTGTCAAAAACAAGAAAATATTTTTTACTCCCACTGGGAGAGCACCAGGTCTGCCAGCCGCTCAGCCAGGACTTCGGCGCTGTCCGCCAACAGCGTGCGAAGAGCTACGATCTCCGCCTCGGAGGAGGTTTCTTCGAAGTATCCCTCGCTGAGGGCGTCGAGGTCGAAGCTCCTCCCATAATGGGAGTGCGCAATGGCGAATGACTCCTGGATCCCGGTCCTGAAGGCGTCACGCTCCAGATGCCCGATGTGCCTATGCAGCAAGGACACTCGCGCGATGAGGGAGCCGTCCGGAGTAGGACCAACGCCAAGACCATCGAGGGCACCCTCAACTGCAGCACGCAAACCGGCGTTTTCTTTGTTGCGGTATTTGCGAGACAGAACCCCTAAAGGGTCGCCACCTTCTCGGACATCAGCTGAGCCGTGTTCTCTGCCTCCTTTTGGCGGCGCTCCCGCTTTATTTCGCCATGGAGAGCGGCATCCTCGTCCCAGAGCGCGTTTCGCTTCTCCCGGAGGTAGGTTTTGGACTTACGGTTGTCGTCACGTTAACGACGAAGCCGCTGCACTTCAGCGATTGTGATCGAATCTGCTCCGCCCACGCCGAGGCAGGCTGCGTAGTCGCTCGCCTCTGGAGCAGCTCACGGATGTGGGCGGCACGCCGCTCATGCTCCTCTGGGCGCGCCTCGCCTCGGCATCGTCCAGCTCTTGCCTACGTAGGAGAGCAGGTACCTCTCCTCCATCGACTCGGCGTCTGAATGGCGTCCCTTAGCCGAATGCGGAGGTCTTGGATCAGCTCTGCAGCCTCCTCCCCCAGGGGATATTGCGATACAGGGCCGAGACTTCTCCCGGCTGATCCGCAACGACGCCTAAACAAAAAGTGATTCACGGGCAAGTTGAGGGCTCCGATGTTTGTGAAGGAAAGGCACAAGCTGAAATACCGGTAGAACACCTGCCGCTTGCCTCGAGCCTCGCCGTCACGGCAAAGCATCGCGCGCCCACGGACGCCATCACGGATTTCGAAGGAGGCGACAACCTCCCTCTCGGCGCGATCGTCGATCACGGAGGCTCCGCCTCCGGATTGAAGGGGTCGAGGCGCAAGCGTGATTCTCCCCAAAAAATAGGGGGAATCCCGGCATCTCCAACCGATGCCCAGCCGGCGCCACACTGCGGCCGAAGTTGATGGTGCACCTCCCGTCGGCCGGAGGTATTGGGAGAGAAGCGGCGCTCTGTCGCCCGCCTTGTCTCCCCGGTATAGGGCGCCTCCACCGTCGCGAGGCTGCACGAGTTGAAGCACTCGGGGGCTCGGACCTCCGAGGCTCCTCGTTCGCGGGCCTTGCGTCAAAGGCAAGACCCCCCGATGTCTTCTCCGCCAGCTCCGCCTTCTGAGGGCTCCGTCGAGGGGCGGAGCCACGTAGGGCACCATCGCGGACCCCTCTCCGGTGGACAAGGGCTGGGATGCGAGCCCACCGGCCTCCTGCCGCTTCTTCAGTGCCTTCTTGGGCGCTAATGAGAGCCGCCCAAGAGTCCGGAGGCGACTACAACAAGAAGAAATTACGATTGAACTTGGATGCATATGCACAAGGGAAGGCGGGAGGCACGGTTGGAAACTCACCTCACAGGCGTAACGTGGCATCTTGGGGACCGACCCCATCGACGCCAATTCTACGGTGTCGAGGCGGGGGTGTTTCCCCTTTCCCCGACTTCTGCTTGCCGACCATCGAGGTTGAACCCGTCCTCGCTTGTAGCGGGTTGTGCACCTTCACCTTCCCGCGCCCGAGGCGTGGGCGCGACAATGGTAGGGTCGGGCGGCCGGCCCCTCCCTCCCCGGAGGCCACGGGCACAACAACGGTAGGGTCGGGGCGAGCCGACCCCTCCCCTTCGGGAGCCACCGCTGGCTCGGTGGCTCCAAGGACGGACCCTAGGACCCCATCACGAGCACGGCTGCCACGGTGCGGGCCAGCTCATCAAGGTCCGTAGGGTTGTCCTCAGCCTGCTCCTCCTTCTCCTTCTCCTCCTCCCCGTCGCCGGGGATGGGGGCCCTCGAGCAGCCTGCCACGCCGCTCTTGCCCTCCAGGGAAGGATCGGCGAAGCCCTGAGCGGACCCATCGGACCGGATGCTAAATTCCCCCTCGTCCGAGTCCGTGAGGGGTCTAGTCCCATTCTTCCCTCAGGCGGTTCTTCGCCCTCTTCTCTTTGCTCCGCACCTTCTCTGCATGGTGCGCCTCGCAGCTGGCCACGTTTGCCGCCATGGCCGCCGTGCGAGGGAGAGGCACCGGGTCCTCCTTCAGGGGAAGATTCGGGGGCTGTATAGCAAAGGCAAAATCATGAAGAATTCAGAGCAGAAAAAAGGGGAAAGAAAGAATTTAAACAGCTGCATACTTACGAAGCTCACGGAGCCGTCATCTGGCTTCATCGGGGGCTGGCCTGGCACTGGCGATTCTAGAGGAATCAGTGCCCCAGAAGCGTCCTTCGGGGCCGCCAGCAGGTTCCAGAGGCACCTCATAGCTGCGGCGGCCGAGAATGGGCCGCCCCGGAGCATGGTGCCAGCGAGGTCCGCGCTGGGGCCATCTCCCACAACCAGAGGCGGCGCGACATCAGCGGCACCACCCCTCGTCGGAGCCAGGCATCCACTATGCCTGCTCCAGTAAGACCGCGGTCCTGCAAGATCCCGATGGCCGCCAAATGGTGCTCGAGCTTCTTGATCTCCTTGCGGTTCACCCCGTGACCCCACTCCCGCGGACATTCTTCGAACATCACGCCCGGAGAAGTGCGGGGGCGGGCGCCGCCGGAGTTCTTGAGGTAAAACCACCCCGAGTGCCATCCTCGATTCGATGTGGATATCTTCATGTCGACGTACCACTTCACACGCTCCCCGCGGAGGGCGATGCGGCGCATCTGCGGGAAGTGCACACTCCAAAGAACCCCTCCCTCTCCTTCGCCCATCACTTCGGCATTTAAGGCTGGGCGAAGTACTTCCAGAGGCCGTAGTGGGGGGAGATTCCCAAGTACCCCTCACATAGCGCGACGAATGCCGCCATGTGTAGAATCCCGTTCGGATTCAGATGGTGGAGCTCAACGTGGAAACGCTGGGGCACCCCGCGCATGAAGTCGTGAACGGGGAAGCCCAATCCTCGCTCATGGAAGCCGAGGAACGAGACGATGTACCCCATCGGCGGTCTCGGGGTATCGTCTTCGGCGGCACGATCCATTCCCCCGCCATCGTCGGCGGGGGTAAAATGCCCTCCGCCACGAGGCGCTCCATCTCTGCGCGCCAGTCACGGTCTTTGCGCTGCCAAGGGAGCGCACCTACACCTACCATCGCGAGTTGCGTGAGGTCGCCGGGGGAGATGGAAAAGCTAGCTAGCGGCGGCAGCGGAAGGAACACGGGAAGAAGGGGGAAAGGCTGGGGGGCTTCTTTTTTTGGCTTTGGGTTGAGGCGCAAGTGTGGCGGGGAAACCCCCCTCCCTTCCTCCCAACGTCTTTAAAGGAGGAAACCGCCTGTTCGGCCGCACTCCGGATCGTGGGAGGCATGGCACAGGCCCACCCGGAGAACGGATAGGCAAGCGCACGCTTTCTGAGCACCTTAACTCCGCTTAGCAGCGTACGACTGTCAGCCCACTGATGGTTCCATCTCGTTCCATCGAAACCCTGTGCAGCCCGTCACCGTGTGATCCCATGGACGGCTTCGGGCTTCACGTTGACTACACGGGAGGCGGGGCGGCGCGCCTACGGAGCAGGCTACGGCGAATAGCCATAATCATGGTCGCCGAGGTCGAAAGAAAATCCAGAGGCGCTTTGTCCATTTCTGGACCCTCTGCGAAAAAACCCTAACCGGATCTGACTCCATGACTCTCCAGTGAGCAAGGAAACCCTAAGGGAAGCACGAACGCTACCTACTCGTCTGAACGGCACGAGCGCCGCCAAAATCAACAACAATGGAAATGCGAGCAACAGACTCAGATGTTCATGACAGATGAGCTGGAGTGAACACGTTCAAATTCCTGATTACAAACTAAAGCTAAGGAACGCCAAACCGGCGTCCCCGAGCACAAAATAACCGCCCTAGTGGCGCTACTCAAAAGCCCTCGGTGTGCCTCTCCTACCCTAAGACTTCCACCGGTGGCCGACGGAGCACGAGCGCCGCTTGGACTTCGTTCCTGAGGCGGCAACGCCCCGGGAACAAGAAGACCATGGAGATCAACCCATGGGTGGAAGCCCGACGCCGGGGTGAAGCCACGCCGACAGGTAGGACCCCGCGACGCCTCAGGGAGCATCGCGGATCACCTCCTCCGCCGGCACCTCCTTCACGATGGCATCGGCGGCGTCGAGGTACTGGCGCACTAGGAGCTCCAGGTCCCCGACACGCTCGCCCTCGGGGAGCTCGATGTAGCCCCGGAGATCGACCGGGGAGGCGGTGCGCCACCGCGCCGGCCCCGGGACGCCGTCCCACGGCGCAACGCCGTGGGACACCAGGTCACGGATACGACCAAGCACACGGCTCAGCCACTCCGTCGAGGAGCCCCCGGGAGCCGGACGTAGGCCACGATGGCCTCGACCGCCGGGCGCACGGCCTGGGCTCGGCCTCCCGGTTACGCCACGCGCCCGTCGGCCCCCTCCAGGTTGGCTGGGCGTCGTCCGCCTCCTCCCTCCGCGGCGTGAATGCGGCGAGAACCACATTGAGGCGGGCACGGGGCTCGGCCGCGGACCCGGCTCCGGCCCCCTCTCCACCACCCTCACCGGGCCCCCGCCGCGCTCCTGCCTCCAGACGAAAGGAGGTGGCGGGGAATGGGTCAAGATCAGTCAAGAAAACCCTCTCTCATCAAGGCACCGGTCAAAGAAGAAAAGCCCTCTTCTTGACTAGTCCCGCTGAGGCTTACGCCAGAATACAGCGGCGGCCCCGGGGCGGCTCCTCCGATGAGCTCTCCGCCGGGCGCTTCCCGTGATCCATTCCTTCCTTTCTCTCTGCTGCTGACGGTGGAAGAAGAAGGAACAGAGAGGAGGCTAGCGGATGGAACTCAGAACGGCGGTGAGGAGTGGGATGAGTGACTACACCCGCCCCGTGGCTTACCTTTTTATAGGCGGCCGACGCCCTGAGTGGATCTGAAAAAACGCCCCTCTGCGTTCCACATCGCCCACCACCCTGTTCGTGGCGTTATTAGCACTGCGACGAAAGAAGTACCGTCGCGCCGCGCGCCTCGAGATGGCCCTCGCCAATAGCCACAAAGCTTCTGGGCTCCGCTGCCTCGGGCACCAAAAGCGGGGCGTGCAAAGACTAAAGCGCCCCTGTGCTAAAACGGGGAAATTAAAAGGCGTAAGTCAAAATTATTTACGAGGGTGCGATCCTACTCCGACGGCGTTACCAACACCCATGGGTACACGCTATTCTTCCAGGGAGGAAGGGCTCGGGGGCTGCGGCCGGCGCTCATGCTCGAGAGATAGCCGCCGTGGCGACCCCAGACCGGCCCACGTAACCTCTTTGAAGAAGTTTCCACGACGAAATTTGAGCCATTCGTGGGAGTATACCACTCCCGAGAAGGCTCGAGGGGGGCACACCAGCGAGTACGCTCGCGCGCACCCCCCGGACCGACTCTCAAGTTGACCCTCCGCTTTTCCTGTGATAAATGGCTTAGCACGAAGGGAACCCACAGGCTCCCCTCCGTACACGGGGGCTACTGTCGAGGGTCAAAACCACGGTCACCTAAAGGCCCGGTTAAAATAGCTCTTAAAAACAAAATTGCCAGGCCAGGATCAGCATACCTGCGGCCCGCCCTCGAGGGCCTAAGGCGTAAGGACCTTCCTAGCCCGGCAACAACTGGCTAGCTACACGATCAAGGCCTCCCAGGGCCCTTGGGACGAGGCCGCCGCCCGGAGCTCGACCCTCCGAGAATCCTCCGATTCGTCTGACCCCCACCCACTGAGGGGGTTGGAGATCGACCCCGTCCTATGAACAAAAGCCAGGGCGCATCACGCAGAACCAACGTACGTACGAAGCGTACGATGGAATCTGTACGATTCCGTAGCAGGCACGGGGACGCACCGTCACCCCCCACACCGAACAAGTGGGAAAGCGGGACCCCAAGTAACCCATGGGTCTTGCGTTGCCCCCATGCTTCTACCCCGGTATATACGGCCTTTGGCTTCCCTGTACCATGCTTTGGTGCGGGTAGTATCCCCGTGTACACATCTCCGCCGAGGGCGCCGAGCTTCGTACCTCCCCACATGCGATCGCCCTGACGGAACAGGGAGCACGGGGGGAAGGAAACGTTGCTCATACCAACACCGTGGCCGGCGTACCCCTAGTGGTGGCCGTGCCGGCCACTTTGCCCGGGAGGGACCGGGCGCATCGAGGAATCAACCCTACCCGTGCGGTCTCATTTGCGGCCTACGCTCCTACGACCAGAGCTTTGACCCACAGCGTCCGTCATCAACAACACTGCCCCGACGCTTTCAGGTATAGCCCTGTATACCTAAAGGACCACGGTGCCAAGGAGAGAATCCACGGGGGAGAAAGATGACGTTGACTACAGCGTCCATGACACCTGTCCGAATCATTAAGTCCTTACTCTTCAAGCTTTCTCGATCTCCACACGGGTTTGCCCTGCCTTGTGAGCCTCTCTTCGGACTATAAAAGGGAGGACTTGGGCAACTGAGCACGCGTGCGACTATCGCCCCATTCTCACTCCACATACGAAACAAACTCATCTCGAACCTAGATTCTCACAGAGACTTGGGAGACTCTCCCTCTCTCGACCCTTCTTATACTGCCCCATACAAGCTCCTGAGTAACATGACCTCGCTCACACTAGACGTAGGGTGATTTGCCCGAACCAGTATACATCGCCATGTCCACTTGGGAAACCATCCAGGAGATAAGTGCGCTCTCATTCGATTACTCGTTGGTGTTTATTCTTGACATCGACAGTGTTGGCCCCATCCACGGATGCTTTGCCGCGTTGATGGTCTTGTCGTTTGGGCGGTTGCTTTGCCGCCGGTGTCGCTTAGGCCCCCTCACATGCGGATACTTTGCTTCTGCGAGTGTGTCGGCCCCATCCGCGGATGCTTTGCCGTGTCGATGGTTATTGTGCTTGGACGGATGTTGCCGCCTGTGTTTAGGCCCCCTCTCTTGCAAATGCTTGGTTGCAGCGAGTGTGTCGGCCCCATCCGCGGATGCTTTGCCGCGTTGAGGGTCTTCGTGGTCGGGCGAATGCTTTGCCGTCTAGAGTTTCTAGTGGATGCTTTGCCGTTGTTATCTTCTACGATTTCACTTCACTGCTGGCTTGCAAAGTGTTGAGTTCTTTTGTATTTGGTTTAGTTAGCTGGAGATGTCAGGTGGAGCCCCTCCCTTATGTTTCTTACTTTTCGTTCGTGTTGTGGACTTTGTTGGTAATCCATAGATTACTTGCGAATCCTTGTATCAGTTACTTTGCCGTTTTTTCGGCTCTTCTTCTTAATAAAAAACGCGTGAAGTCGTGATCTCGAAAAAAGTTTATATTAAATTTAAATTTAAATCTAGATACAAATATCGATATATTAGACCTTGAAAAGTAGCCCATCTTACGTCTGATTCGTGATTGCTATAAATAGTGCCATTTCCCAATAATCTATCGTTGTGATCTAAAAAGGTTTTGGCTAAGCTAAGGACATACTCCCTCTGTATAGGGAATAAATGACGTCCTGGCCTTTCATCTTGTTTACGTTAAAACATCGTTCTGGAGTAACCGCTGCTATTGTGGACGTGTTTGCCCCTGCCTCTTCAATCCCTCCACTGCGCAATTAGAGCATCTCCATCAGCTCACCAATATTTCATCTCCAATAGAGTGGTATTGGTGATCACCAATACTGTTTTTCTAGGCTATTGGGGGAGGTGCTCCAACAGATCACCAATAATCTTCCCCAATACATATAGGGTCCACTTGTCAAAAGAAGGTGATAGTCATGCATGGTGTGAAAGATAGTAAAAGTTAGTGGTGGACCCCAGCTATTGGGGGAGATGATGGGGACGTAATTCTCGATCTTCCGTTAGGTCCTGGATAACACTCGCTTTGAGTGGAACGCGACACACCGATCCGGCTTCAGATTAAAAGACCCAAACCATGCAACCTTAGCACCACGAATCCTCGGGTTATCAACCGTGTCACCAACCGGTTGACCTCACCAAGAAGGCTAATCCGTGCACGTGAAAGCGAAGAACACAAGCAAGAACTTCGAAAAGAACGCGGCTCGAGAAAGTTGGGACAAGCTGCAGATGAATCTTAAGCAAAACCCAAACCCTAACTTGGGCAACGGCTACTGATTACAAAGAGTCTAAGGTCGTGCAAGACCCCCTGGACGCACCCCTAATGGATTCCAACACGATACAAGGCCCAAAGACCAAAATACGACGTCACAGCGTCGGAACAAATTCTGGAAGTCAAATTGTTTGGACGATTCTGGTTGATTCCGGATGATTTTGGGCCTCCAACAAGACTCATTGGAAAGGTCTTCTCGTTATCTTTCTTTAGAGTCTAAGAACGTCCAATTCGAGTCGGAAGCATCCTGGGCGTCGATTTAGTACAGCCTGCTCCTGGACTCCGAAACGGATTCGAAGTCGACTTGGTGCGGGCCTCCACCTTGACTTGAGCGCCCTTGCTGGCCCTCCACGCCTCAAGCCCTCCTCTATGTATCTCCCGGTCCTCTCCATGATTCCTAATCATAATATAATCATTAGGTAGTAATCTATTCTCCAAATCATATAAAGAGTTGCTTAGGAACGAGCTCACCTGTAAATTTAATTGTCGCGCGTGAGCTCTTATGATTGGACCTTGAATGTTCAACGGAGGATCATTGAGTGTATCCGAAGGAGTGATGTCCTCATCATCCTCCCCCTCTTGAATCGGAGTCGTCCTCGACTCAAGCTCATCTTCTTCTCCCAAGTATGGTGTCAAATCTGCAATGTTAAAAGAAGGACTAACCCCGAACTCGGGTGGCAACTCAAGTTTGTATGCATTATCATTTATTTTCTCAACAACTTTATAAGGACCAGCAGCTCTTGGCATTAATTTAGATTTATGCAGCTCGGAAACCTATCCTTTCTCAAATGTAACCATACTAAATCTCTGGTTCAAGTTTAGTTTCTTTCCTACCTTCACTCCCAGCCAGTTCTATACTTTTCATTCATCTTTTCAATATTTTCTTTAGTTGTTTCATGCAACTTACGAATAAATTCAGCACGTGCACTGGCATCACTATGTGTTCTTTCAGTGGTAGGTAAAGGCAAAAGATCAATGGGAGCACGAGGGTTGAAACCATACACTACACGAAAGGACTTACCTTAGTGGTAGAATGTGTCGCTCGATTGTAAGCAAACTCCACATGAGGCAAACATTCCTCCCACATCTTTAAATTTTTTCTTCAAAATAGCTCTCAACATGGTGCCCAAAGTGCAGTTTACTATCTCTGTTTGTCCATCGGTTTATGGGTGACAAGTTGTAGAAAACAACAATTTCGTACCCAACTTATTCCATAGAGTGCGCCAAAAATGACTCAAGAATTTTGCATCGTGATCGAAACAATAGTACAAGGCATACCATGCAAGCGAACAATCTCGTTGAAAAAGAGGTCAGCAATAAGGACAACATCATCACTTTTATGACAAGGTATAAAATGAGCCATCTTAGAAAATCGATCCACAACAACAAAAATGCTATCCCTCCCCTCTTAGTCCTAGGCAATCCCAAAACAAAGTCCATCGAAATATTCGCCCAAGGAATAGAAGGAACAGGGAAGAGGCATGTACAAACCATGTGGATTCAAGCGAGACTTAGCTTTTTGACATGTGGTGCAGCGTGTCATGAACCGCTCAACATCTCTCCTCATCCTTGGCCAAAAGAAGTATGTGGCCAGCATATCCTCCGTCTTCTTAGCACCAAAATGCCCCATCAAACCTCCTCCATGTGCTTCCTGCAACAACATTAGAGGACAGAACCAATTGGAATGCATAAACGGTTAGCTCTATACACAAAACCATCATTGACCACAAACTTGTTCCAAGTACGTCCCTCTTTACAATTCAGCAGCACATCTTTAAAAGCAGGATCAAGCACATATTGTTCTTTTTATTGATTCAAGTCCAAAAATCCTACAATCTAGTTGAGACAAGAAAGCATAGCGTCGAGACAAGGCATCGACAATCACATTATCCTTTCCTTTTTTATGTTTAATAATATAAGGAAAAGATTCAATAAATTCAACCCACTTAGCATGTCGACGATTCAGATTATTTTGAGAGCGAAGATACTTAAGTGATTCATGATCTGAATGTATAATAAATTCTTTAGGCCACAAATAATGACGCCATGTCTCTAAAGAACGTACAAGTGCATACAATTCTTTATCATACGTAGAGTAATTAAGAACAGGACCATGCAATTTTTCACTAAAGTATGCAACAGGCTTACCTTCTTGCATCAAAACACCTCCAATGCCAACTCCACTAGCATCACATTCTAGCTCAAAAGTCTTACCAAAGTTAGGAAGTTACAGCAATGGCGCGTGTGTAAGCTTGTCCTTCAAAGTGTCAAAGGACTCCTCTTATGCCTTACCCCAACGAAACACCACACCTCTCTTTGTCAACTCATGCAAGGGGGCAGCAATGGCGCTGAAATCCTTGACAAAGTGATGATAGAAAACCTGCAAGACCAAGAAAACTTCTCACTGTATGTGATGCTTGTAGGCCTTGGCCAACTCCTTATGGATTCAATTTTTGTCTCATCCACTTGAATTCCCCTGTGGAGTAACAACATAGCCAAGAAAAGAGACTCGATCCGTGCAGAAGATGCACTTCTCAAGGTTACCAAATAAACGTGCATCACGCAAAGCATTAAAAATAGCACATAAGTGTTCCACATGCTCATCCAAAGACTTGCTAGCAATATATTATCAAAGTAAACTACCACAAATCGACCGATGAAAGCTCTTAAAACCTCATTCATTAAGTGCATGAAAGTACTAGGTGCATTAGTCAAACCAAAAGGCATTACTAACCAATTATACAACCCGAATTTGGTTTTGAAAGCTGTTTTCCATTCATCTCCAAGTTTCATTCTAATTTGGTGGTAGCCACTACGCAAGTCAATCTTTGTGAAAATTACAGAGCCACACAACTCATCAAGCATGTCATCAAGCCTAGGAATAGGGTGACGATATCTAATAGTAATATTATTAATGGCTCTACAATCAACACACATATGCCAAGAACCATCTTTCCTAGGGACCAAAATCACTGGAACAGCACAAGGACTAAGGCTCTCACGTACATACCCGCGGTCCAATAGATCTTGGACTTGGCGCTGAATCCCCTTAGTCTCCTCAGGGTTGGCACGATAGGCAGCTCGGTTTGGCAGGCTTGCTCCAGGAATAAAGTCGATCTGGTGCTCGATCTCTCGAATGGGTGAAAGTCTGGGAGGTACCTCAGCAGAAAAAATGTCATCGTACTCCTGCAAAAGGCTAGTGACAGAGGGTGGCAAAGCGCTAGCTATATCATCAATAGAAAATAAAGCATCTTTGCATACCAAAGCATAACATATATCATCAATTTTAGCAAGATCAGATTTATTTGCAAGCATAACAGGATGTTTCAATTTAGCTACTTGTTGTTTATTTTCATTCTCAGCAACTCGCTCTCTACCAGCTTGAACAATTTGAGTAGGGGTCATAGGTACCAAAGTAATATTTTTGCCCTTGTGCATAAATGTATATTTATTACTTTTCCATGGTGGATCGCATCATTATCAAATTCCCAAGGTCTACCCAATAAAAGAGAACAAGCTTGCATAGGTACCACATCACAATCTATAAAATCAGAGTATGTACCAAGGGAGAAGTGTATGCACGCGTCTTTGTTTGGGTTACCTTGGCCTTACCCGAGTTGTTAGCCACTGAATATTGTACGGATGTCGATGTGTGGACGAGTTGGCAAGTCAAGCTTCTTAACTAAATCAGAACTCACCAGATTGTTGCAGCTCCCTCCATCAATGATTACTCGTGCACGTCGATCCTTGATGACGAACAAAATCGAAAGAAGTTGTGGCGCTGCAATCGATTACGCCTTCTCTATCTGTGTGAGCTGGGCTGTTCTTCAGTATCATCCTCCACATCAGAAGTGCTCACATAGCCTCCATCGTCTGTAGCAATATATGCCCGCTTGCTAGGGCAGTCCTTGGCGATATAACCAATCCCATGGCAGCGATGGCACTGAATGGATGAAGAGCGTCCAGTGGAAGCTATCGAGGAAGCACTCTTGGACGGTTCCTGCAAACGAGATTTACCTGTGGCTGAAGGAGTAGACGCGGATGGAGCTGTTCGCCGCTTCATTCTGCCGGAGTTGATGGAGATCCTCCCGAGGACTTGGGGGCCTGAAACGTTGTCATCTTGGGCATGAAGGGGCTGCTGTAGTTTCTACCCTTCTGAAGCTGTTGTCGCCCCTGCAATTCCTTCTCTGCAAGCATAGCAAGCTGGAACAACTGGTTAGTAGTATTAAAATCTTTATAATCAACGATATCCTGAATTTCACGTCTCAAACCACCATAAAAACAATAAATTTTATCCTCGGAATCCTCCTCTATACCGCATCGCAGCATACCCTTTTGAAGCTCAGTAAAATATTCTTGAACAGACATGTCTCCCTGCTCTAAACGTTGCAATTTTTTTCGTAAATCACGTTTGTAAGAAGGAGGTACAAATCTATCACGCATTGCTGTTTTTTGGCCGTCCCATGATAAAGGTTTTGGATCTAAAGTTTGCCATCAGATTATAGCAAAATCTTTAAATTCACTAGTGGCATGTCTAACCTTATAGCAACCAGGCACTCCATGGGACTCAAATTTTTGTTCTACTGTCATCTTCCAATCAAGATATTCCTCAGTGTCATATTTGCCATGAAAAGGAGGTATGGTAAATTTTACCTTAGCAAAAGGATCACCTTTACCTTCATTGCGTCGCCCTCGATGTCCTCCTCCCATACCTGTTTTGTTATATTCTAGCCGTCGACGCAGTTTATTCTCATTTGTGGACCTTTCATCAAGGCTACCATCAGGGTTGTAGACTTTATCTTCTTCAAGCATTTGGCCGAAATCAAAATCCTTGTTGGCATTGTTCTCGAGCTCTTGAACCTTCCCTGATAGTGTGGACAGTCGCTTGTCCACACCCTCAACAGAATAGTTGAGTTCTTTAACTTCCTTCACTAGCTTTTCCATTTGCTGAAGCATCATATCCTTAAATTCCTGCAACTGACTAGACAAAACAGGAACATCGTCTGGCATGGTTAGTTGTCAAAGAAAATCCCTAACAACTATTTATGGGTCAGTTGGTGGAATCACACCCTCACTAGACGTCTTACCAAGTTCTTACCGACGTTCTTACAAATGCAAGCAGCGGATGGTAACACTCAGTGGACGGTTGTAATACTGTGGAGATGTGGCACCACGATTGCAAGGGTCCTTTTTCTCTGTACGATCTGAAGAATATGTGGAGCTTGGAAGACACACAAGAAGAATAATATGTATATATGGCACACAAGTCGATAAGAATGAGATAGTAATGTGAATTATAGTCCTAAGTACTCCTTTCGTTCTTTGGTTTAAGGTGCTTTGCAAGCCCCAGTTGTGTGAGGAACAAGGTAGAGAAACAAATATGATGGATGACAAGAGCACACGAAATAACCAGCCAAAGACACAAGACAACACACGCTCACATTGCCAAGAGCACGATTTTTTTCTTTTTCCTAAATTTTCCTCGGATTTTTTGCAAAAGGCACCAAAAGTAGTAATCAAACTTTTTTATTTTTTTTACTATTGTTTTTATAATTTTCTCTAAACAAGGATCACAAAAGGTGTAACCACAAAATTGGCACCTACAACCGAGGTGGGATGTGGGCTCTGAAATTCAGCACGTTCTCTAAAAAAAGTGCGTGCAGAAACCTTGACAATTTTTTCTTTATTTTCCCAAATTTTTTTGGCAATTTTAACGAAACCAAACAGGCCGTAGGCAAGTTTGGGTCCCCTCCAAATGGTGTCAAGAAGCTACTGAATTTTTCAGATTTTTTCGATAACCGAGCGAAAAGTTATACTGTTTTACCGAAGGTATCTCAAGTTATGTTTTCGGAAGGCACAACTGGCGGTAGTTAGGGCAAAGCGTCCCTAAACTCCAACACCGATCACAGGTATTCGCTAGATGATGTAAGGAGAGCTGCGATGCAGGTGAAATAACAGCGGCTGGCAACCTATCTAGGGTTAGCGCGGCGGCGAGAGATCATACAAGGCGGCTAGCAGGGGCAAGTCGAGTAATATGGTGGCTTCGACTTGTTGTTTGGGGACAGTGGATGGGACAGATACGAATAACACACACAATGGACTCTAACACAACCTAACCAGCAACAAGACCTCGACCTAGATACAAAGTCAACACGACGAACTCTAAAACCGAAATATGCAAAAGCTATGATGCGGAGAGGTTGTAGGACAGGAAACAATTATGGCCGTGGACTATGGGATGAAAAACGAAACACGAACTAAGGGATAACCCGAACCCGACGGTATACCTTAAGCTCGAATACCACTTGTTGGAGGCGTGATTCCCGATCTTCCGTTAGGTCTGGATAACTCTCGCTTTGAGTGGAACGCGACACACCCGATCCGGCCCGGATCAAAAAGACCCGAACCCCGCAACCTTTGCACCACGAATCCTCGGGTTATCAACCGTGTCACCAACCGGTTGACCTCGCCAAGAAGGCTAATCCGTGCCTGCGAAACGAAGAACACAAGCAAGAACTCGAAAGAACGTAGCTCAGAAAGTTGGAACAACTGTAGATGAATGATTAAGTTCTCAAGTTGGGGTTCCACAAACCCGATTTTAAGCGGCGATCAATGGACAGAATAATCTTAAGCAAAACCCCAAACCCTAACTTGGGCGATGGCTACTGATTATAAAGAGTCTAAGGTTGTGCAAGACCCTCGGACGCACCCCCTAATGGCTTCCAACACGATACAAGGCCCAAAGACCAAAAATACGACGTCGCGGCGTTGGAACAGATTCTGGGACGTCAACTTGTTCGGACGATTTCCGTTGACTCGGATGAATTTGGGCCTCCAACAAGACTCATTGGAAAGGTCTTCTTGTTATCTTTCCTTAGAGTCTAAGAACGTCAATTCGAGTCCGGAAGCATTCTGGGTGTCGATTTAGTACAGACGCTGCCTGGACTCGAAACGGATTCGAAGTCGACTTGGTGCGGGCCTCCACCTTGACTTGAGCGCCCTTGCTGGCCCCTCGACGCCTCCAAGCCCTCCTCTATGTATCTCCCGGTCCTCTCCATGATTTCTAATCATAATATAATCATTAGGTAGTAATCTATTCTCTAAATCATATAA